>JAHPZR010004873.1:35000-47500 GCA_019787425.1 Platygyra sinensis
ATCGGCTAAAGCAAGGCCAAAGAAGGCATAAGCACTTTCGACAAAGAGTGGGCCGCAAAATTGGCGGAAAGTGACAAAGCAAGCCGCGCTAAAATAATCTTACAGTTGCAAGAAACTGTCGGAACAGAGGAAATCGACGAAGAAAATTGGACGCGAAGTTAAAAGGCAGATCGATTGTTTCAGGGAAAGGCTGCAAGAACGTCTCGGGGATGCGGTTTCATGTCGCTTTTGCCAAGGAGATGTGGACATTATGGAAAACGTTAAATCGCGAAATGGATTTGGTTCATCGTGGATTATAAGATGCCAAAATGAAAGCTGCCCATCCCAAAACACCAATTCAGCCTTCACAATAACTGAGAAGGGGAAGGGTTTTGAGGTCAATCGGGCAACCGTTCTTGGCCTTCGATCCACCGGTTGTGGCCACGCTGCAGCCTCGAAATTTCTGAGTTCTCTTGGACTCGCACCGATAACCAAAAGCTGCTGGGTTGTTCAAAACTAAAACAATCGAGGGAGAGGCGCGGGTTTTACTCGAGGAAGAACTGAATAAAGTGGCTCGCGAAGTAAAAGAGTGGAAGTTTTCTCTTGGAGAGTTGAACTATTCCTCACGAAGACCTCGATAATGATGTAGCCGTACCTTTGGCATCTTTACTGACATGGTCATACTTTTGAAGATTAGTCAACCGATACGTAAAATTTCGAACGTCAATATAGTAAATCAAAAGATAAATTCACATTTACTAACCTTGGTAATCTCACTGCACGCACGAAAAAGCGGAGAAAAATTTACCGCGCGGCGCCGCGGGAAATTTGGACCTGTTCCATGTTAACTGTCACAGTCCTATTGTTACATAGAAAGCTGATCCCTCTGCGGTATCTCCCTTGCTGTAGCCTGCGTGGCAGGCCGTTAAAAGGGAGGGAGGAAAGTCAAAATGAGCGCTGGAGGGAGAAGGTACCCTACCGCTATCCTCCCGGGTCCGATCTTCTCGTGTTTCACTAGCTCGTCTTTCCCCTTTCCCTCCCCTTCGGATGCCTGCCACGCAGGCTACCTTTGCTACGATAATCTCTTCACAGTTGGATGCCGCCGAATTTTAGTTTTTCTCTGTTTCTCGAAAGTAAAAAAATTGGCGAGTTGTACGTACATTTTGAGTTCCAAGTCGACAGCCCCTGGACCAAATTGGCTGAAATTCGGAGACAATGTTGTCGGAACATTCGCCGACGAAACCGTGTCTGCGAATTCTGATTATTCACCTCATTAAAAAGTTATGCCGTTTTTCTCGGGCAGTTCGATTTTTCTCTCTCTTCTAACTTTATCCTCGTCTAAAAAAATAACAAACGGGTGTGCCAAAAATCTGAGACACGGTTTTTGAGGTCAATGTGTGAAGAAACGGATGCCATGTTAATCGTTTTCTTCGGCCTAAATTTAGCGGGAGTGGAGCTTGATTAATGGGTTCGTAAAACTTTGTAAACATATTCACATTTTCGAAACACGGTAAATGTTTACTGTTTTAAACAGATCGGCTCATAATCTTTAGTTATTAAGCTTCCAATAAATATACGGTTTACATGGGTTTTGGTTAAAATTACGAGCGCTAGAGCGTACCGCGCGCGGATGGTCAAATGAGTTATCCTGATACCTTAAGTTGGCAAACTTGTGTTGGAAACTTCAAAAGGTTGGCAAACTCGTTCCTTCACACGTCAAACTCGTAGCAAATAACAAACACGGCAATTTCCATCGTGGCCGCTTTTTAGTGTAGTTTCAATCACGTACAACAGTGAAACAGAGGATAAGAAGAGAAGATCCAGAAAGCGGTGGAGAATTAGAGAGGTTTGGACGAAACCAAGTTTGTCCGCACGCTCCTCCGGTTTGTTTTGTTTGTTTTTAGTATCTTTGTAGGCTATAGATGAAACGTCCCGAACAGCCGGACAATTTTGAACCGCTTTGATATAAAATTTAAAAAGTGTTGACTGCCGTCCCCCATTTTGTGAAGTGTCACGCAAATAAATCACGTGAATAGAGCTCCTTTTTATTGGTTGAAAATTACCACCACATGTTGGCCAACCGTTCACACGTCAGATAAGAGTTTACCAACACGTAAAAGTTGGCGAGAATAGAGGCAAGTTCTATTTGTCTCCAACAGTTTGCCAACTTGTTTGCTGATTATTTTTGTGCCGTTCACACACATCAACTTGAGTTTGCCAACACGAGTTTGCCGTGTGAAGGCCGCTTAAAATACTGATTGTCTGTGATATGATTAGAAGCTCTTTTGTGTGAGAGAAGAACTGAAGTAGGGTAACTATCAAAACATTAACAAAATGACTGATTGAGTAATAGCGACCCACTTGTGTGAGAGAAAAACCTAACGCACCGTAATGCAACTGGTATATTCCCATCGATGATGTTTGCATGTTTATTCGATCCATCAGAAGCATGAGGAATTCTTCTAAACAATTATTTCCCTTTGTATTTATAAATGTTACCAGTGGGACAGTGAAAATGAAATACACATCGAATGGAATAAACCTTCTTCTATTTACATGTGCGTTCTGGTAAACGGTAAGCTCGATGTCAGCAAGATAGAACGAACAGAACTTTAAACATACACGTAGCATGATTGTCGACTCATGGATTGAACTGCGAAAATTTCGATAGAGTAAACTCTCGAGGCTTGCATATCTTCAATTGCAAACCAACAAATATTCGAGCCAATTTTTAAAATGGTTGGTGTTGATGTTTTCCGTGTTGGACTCCTTGATTTGTGAATACACTGATGCAATGGATATCGTGTGTCAGGCCGCGGATGAAAACGCAGGTTTGGTTGCTGAAATCGTTGGTTCGTTTGGCAGGCTGAATGGACAGTGAGCTCGTTGGTTCGATACGTAACACTGAACGGATGATGTTCAGTTCCATACACAATGTCGAAAAACCTTCTAAAATGTCTTACCTTCTGTTTATTTCCTCTTCTTGCCAAAATCGCAGAATCGCAGAACGCTTGGAAATTACAGTCCTTGCCAGAATCGTAAAATGTCTGGAAATAAAAATAATTTCAGCTGTCACGTCGATTTCATTGTCAATCAAATTTGTCGTTTTGTGTCGACGATGAAAAAGAAACCCGGGTAAATCTTACTGTGTCTTCCCACAGGTATCCCACGGAAAAATATTCTCTGGTTAAAAAGTGAAAGTTTTAAAACTTGATGTTTCGATTACCAGTCTGCATTCTTTGACAAATAGTGAATAAAAAGCGTGATTGGTTAAAAAGTGTGAATCACCCTGCGAACAGAGTTTTTTTTATCCACTTATGTCCAGGATAGAACGAAAGTATTGTTTAATTAGTACTTCATATTTGCTTTGGCACAGGCAGCCCAGACGTTGATAATACGTGACATTAGTCTTTTGACGATTGCGTTACGATTTTAGCTATTTACAAGACAATGTTTGAGAATGCTTTGAAAATTGCTGTAAATGCTACGTGTAGAAAATAATTTAAATGAAAATGGCTTACCTCATGTTTACATTGCGTTATTTTGTTGTCTCTGGGTTAGGGTCTGCTGGATTATGCTAGAAAAATAGAGTATTAGGCTTTCGGGCGTCATCCATGAAACCAAGGTATTATGCTCAAAATTATGCTCGGCTGGAGGTATTATGCTTAAATTATGCCGGACTAAAATGACACTTCCACTCCACCCCCCATAGGCTCGTACCTATTGATAAACATTCCTAGTCTTTCAATTTTGAAAGAAATGTTAGACAATAATCGAAGGCTTCGGTGGAAAAAGGGCGTTAGGTTTTTTACTGAAAAGTGAACTTTGTCAAAAACGCTCCAAATTTCACATGCAGTTTTGTTTCCGTGTGTCAAACAATGTTCTGCATGTTTTTTCCCTGAAGTTTGCTTCCTTTTTGAGATATTACGTATGCAAAAAAACACATTTTTCCAAGGGCATCCTCTGGGGACCTTTTGTTGAATGGAAAACAAAAGAAACCTTTCGTTTTGATAAGCGATGAAGTCACTATAATACCTTAAACTCTCACTAATGCTTCGTTAGCACAATCGGATGAGGCGCTGAACGGGCCAGGTTCGAATTTGTTTTGCCGTGACACCGGTTCGATACGAGGTCGCTCAAATTTTTTTTTTCGCTCTGTTCCTTTTCTTTTTTCAAAAATGAAGATATCTATTTAAAAAAAAATGCGTATACAGCGGGAATCTGGAGAGATTTTTTTATACAGGTTACTGTGACGTGAGACAACACGTGAATTTCGATCGAGCGTCAAGGCAAAGAGATGCATGATGCAGTACAGCTCTTTCGACTAATATCTTAAGCATTGTTTTTAAGTACCTTGTAGCCTGCCTGGTGGTTGATAGGCATCATAAAGCCTTGATAAACCCGTAAGTCACCAGCACGTTTTAAAGAAGCAAAACGTGTTCTGTAACTTCCAACGCAACTGATATCAGCGGCAAGTCAGTTATCAGCGTTCGAAGTCAGATCGATCCAGGCAGCTAAGTCTAAGAGCAGTTCTTGCCCAAGAATAAAGCCCTGTCGTGGGTTGTGGCCCATTTGCCAAGCGTTGCTAGCTTCAAAGTTTGGAAAATGAGAACTGCTTTTAGACCTATAAAATTTTTCTTCCATCATCCTCCATGTTTACCTGCGCACGAGGTGTAACAGAACCTTCCCGGCATGCATTTCGATCACGTTCGGCAAGACAAGCCAAGACAAGACAAGACAAGACAAGACTCCTTAAATCACAATGATATTTAACTAATTACTGAGCGTGTTTTTTTCCTTTTTTATTCCAACATAGTAATGGCCAACAAGAAGCGATCGATTGATTTAAACATAGATCTGTGATCCAGGTTGCGTTGATTTTACTTCAAATTGGCATGATTTGTAGTGTTTTAAACTTCTGGGATCAGGGGCCATGCAGATGTAAGGAGAGAGACCTGTACGTTGCACAGAAGGGTTAATCTGTTAATCTGTCAGCCCTACATTTTTAAGCTTATACGTTGCAGGCAGTTTAAATGAAATAGAGATCCTTGCCGTGACGCTTTAAAGTGAAATCAACATTTGAACCTATTTAAGCCCGAAATCGCCGTTTTCGAGTTTACGTGCTGGGTGAAATGAACAGCTTGCTCGATTTGAAGTGAAATCAACATCCTTGCCGTCATGCCTTAACGTGAAATCGCGTAAAGTGAACATTTGGCTGTAATTTGAGTGAAATTAACGTCTTTGCGGTCGCGTGATAACGTGAAATCACAATTTTAACGGTTTTAAAAACCTGAAATCAACATTTTTTAAGGTTACATCTTGATTGTTTTCCTTGGCCTAACACTGCACTAACCCTAACGCGTCCTGACCTTAACTCTAACCTTATCCGAAGCGCTAACCCTAACAACGAAGCGCTAGAGCTAAACCTAGGCAATAACCCTCATCCTTCAACGCTAACCCTAGTTTCAAGCAGTTACACTAAACGTTAACTCTAAGCCTAACCTTGTTCCGTAACCCTAGTTTCAAGCGGTAACTCTATTTCAAGCGGTAACCCTAGTTTCAAGCAGTTACACTAAACGTTAACTCTAAGGCTAACCTTGTTCCGTAACCCTACTTTCAAGCGGTAACCCTATTTCAAGCGGTAACCCTAGTTTCAAGCGGTAGCCCTAAGCGTTAACTCTAAGCCTAACCTTGTTCCGTAACCCTAGTTTCAAGCGGTAGCCCTAAGCGTTAACTCTAAGCCTAACCTTGTTCCGTAACCCTAGTTTCAAGCGGTAACCCTATTTCAAGCGGTAACCCTAGTTTCAAGCCGTAGCCCTAAGCGTTAACTCTAAGCCTCACCTTGTTCCGTAACCCTAGTTTCAAGCGGTAACCCTAGTTTCAAGCAGTAGCCCTAAGCGTTAACTCTAAGCCTAACCTTGTTCCGTAACCCTAACCCTTCAACGCTAACCCACGTGAAATAAAAGTTTTAACGGTTTTAACCTGACATCAACATTTTTTGAGGTTACACGTTGCAAAAGATCAATATTTTGCTGGATTTTAAGTGAAATTACCGTCTTTGCGGTCACGTGCTGACGTGACAACAAATACAGGGTTTTTTGCATACGTAATATCTCGAAAACGAAACAAACTTCAGCAAAAAACATGCAGAACATTGTCTAACGCACCTAAACAAAACTGCATGCGAAATTTGGAGCGTTTTTGATAAAGTTCATTTTTGAGTAAAAAACCTAACGCCCTTTTTCCACTGAAGCCTTCAATTATTCACTTAAGGCCGGCCGGGTACACATGAATTTAAGTGAAATTTTGGTAAGTTTAAAGAAAGGGAAAAAAAGGGTAATGGAACACCACCAGACAGTTGCCCGACCGCACAATGGCATCCCAGGTTGTTGGGCAACTGTTTGGAGTGTATCTACCAATTTTAACTTCAAAGTCTAACATTAAAACAACACCAAATCTTCAAAATTTCCTATTTCCATAAATTTTTCTAATCCTTCGAGAAAAACTATTTATCTCCAAATATACCTAAAAATCACCAAAAAATTTACAAAACAACCCAAAACATAGATATGTGAAATGAGCATAGAGATTCTTGATTGCTTGAAACGTAAACGAGATATTTGCATTAAAAACATAATACCCAACCAAAATACGGCTTTCAGGTGGACCCCCGCCTTAAACATTTCATGAGCAAGAGTCCACGAACTATATACAAGCTTGGAAGCCTGGCATAAAGAGGTAACCAGACCTTTGATTACACCAAAATGCTCTGGGTACAAGTCTTAGGTATGAAGTTCCAAAAATATTCCCACTTTCATCATTTTTGTACCCAGAGAATGCTAGTTGCTGGCAAAATTTGCATACACTTCTCACAGTTTTCAGAAACAATGGCATTACGTTGCAATTATGTTAGTATTATGCCGGCATTATGCCTGATGCTCCAGATATAGTATTATGCTCAAAATTATGCCGGCATAATTCGGCAGACTCTACTCTGGGTTCCTTGAGGTGGTGTTTAGAAATGTTTAGCAAAGCTTCAAACGTAAAACTCGTTAAAACGGCTCTAACTACCTCCAAGAACCCGGAGACAACAAAATAGCTCAATGTAAACAGAAGGTTAGCCATTTTCATTTAAATTATTTTCTACACGTAGCATTAACAGCAATTTTCGAAGCATTCTCAAACATTGCCTTATAAACGGCTAAAATCGTAACGCAATCGTCAACAGACTAATATAGAGCGTGTGCATTGTCATGAATAAAAAATAAAGTCAAAAACCATGCAGTGGATAAAGTCAAGAAATTGTCAGTAATATTGTAGACGATAAATAAAGAAGACAGTTTTCCACGTTTAAGATGTGTGTGTTGTCCCAAAGTTGAGATATTCGTCGAGATGTTTCGCGCAAAATTATAGAGCTTAGTGTGGGGCCGCCATGTTGGAGGACCACTTTGGTCCTCCAACATATATGGCAGACGGTAAATAGTGTAAACATCTGGAACTTACTTTGGCTATCTAGTCGACTCATTTTCTGAACCAAGCCAAAAAACCATTTACACAAGCACTTTTCCTAATACTTAAACTCCTAAAAAGGCTGAAAATCACGAGATGAGTGTATATTTTTCGACAAACGCTATCTTAGCTTTGTCACGCACGGCGATATCTGGTTTCCAAACGAAGGACACTACTGAGCTGGAAAGTTGTCAACAGGTATAAATTTAGTGCCTCTTATGTCTGATGAGGATAAAACCTTTAGTGGCCCTTTAGTTTAGAGTTGAGAATTTGATGTCACCTCGCACACACTCTATTCAACGTCTGGGACGCCTGCGTTTTTGGTGACTCATTACCAATGAGGACACTTTGTGATGGTTATCATAAGGACCATAAGGAATTTGAATGTCATTAGCGTTCAACCTTTTATCTCCTTTTGCTTTATTTTGTATGTACCGTAAGAAAAGGTTCCGCTTGCAGGGTGAGTGCGAAGTAGAACAAAAGTTACAATAAGAATAAAAAGATACTTGCGATGAAATAAAATGCCAATATGGAGTTGATAAAAGAATAGGATATTGTCTAGGTAATGGTTTTGAGTAATCTGATTGTGAATGCTGTGCCAAATTCTTCCTCACGCGAAAACTTAATATTGGCTGTCACTCAATCGTCAGAAAACACATATTCTAATTGAACTCTCATTACGTGTCCGCCTGGAAGAAACTTCTTCAAAAACTAAAGCGTGGCTAAAAATATGTTATTCAAGACTAGAGGTGCTGTCTGGAGTTAATGCTTATTACCTCATTATATTAACTCCTTATGACCCTGCTGTTACTCGACAAAGGTCTAATTGGTCCCTGTCAAAATCTGTTAAAAACGGCGCGCAACAATTTGAATCAAACAAAGCCTAATATATAAATATCGACACAGCAATCCAATACCGTATACCGTCAATACTTTGCGTGCCATGGTAGAATTTTGACTTTATAGCGCGAGTGCGATATTTAATACGTTTTATCTGTTTATTTGTTAAAACGTTTCGTGACCTTTTCCCGACGTCTTGGTGTTAAAGTATAGATTTCGTAATAGCTCGTTACCCAAGGCTGAGGAAATTTCACCGAGTATTTTATTTAGATAGAATTGCCTTTAAGAGCAGCTCTTAAGTATCTTGCTATTGGACACACTGAACTTTGTTCTACATTTATTATGGTTACTGTATTTTTGTCTGTGCGAATTACACAACTGAGTTCCTCTCCCTTAAGTCCTTAACTGGTTCTGTTTACTCACATTAATCCACTTGGGTGCTTTGAAAGCCTTGAGCGTCAAGATTGTCGCTTCCTCTGGAGAGTAAGGTTTACATAACAAGAATTAATTAAATAAACTAGCATGATCACGTATGTCATGCAATTTCGAACGATTTCGGACGCTGGATTTCAAATTAACAAGAAGAAATAATCTTGCTACATGTGAGTAAACCAAATCTTGCTAAATAACCACCGTTGTAACAAACCGCGTATATACAATTTTCATAACTACCGAACAGTCAATATTTCACCGTAGTTTTATTCATTATTGCAGACTTAAGCCCAAACCTTGTAGTTGTTAACGTTCCCTTGCTTTCCCTTCTGACAAAACCATTTTACAAGGAAATGCCGGCCTGTGGAATTAAGCACGAATCACTTAATGAGGATTCATGTCGTCGCTGCATGTACGATTGTGGTTTTAGAGCAAATTCAACTGATACAGCTAATTAATACTTACTTGTAGAAGCCAAGGTGTTCAGCTCAAAAGAAGACGACCGCAACCACGAACAGTATCAAAATTTTGTCGACTGATTGGGCATGCTGGATTTTCGATTAACAAGGAATGTGCAAACCCTTCAAGTGTATACCATCTAACGACTTCTTAAAATTTAGGCGCTTACAAAAGAACAATTGTTGTTTTATTCTTAGAATATGACATGAACTCTTCGATTTTTCTCAGAAAATGACGGGTTATTAAGCGAAGCGTGACCATTGGCCACAATAATCACCTGTCAATCAAATCCATTTATGTGTTGACCATT
Organism: Platygyra sinensis; assembly: GCA_019787425.1. NCBI lineage: Eukaryota > Metazoa > Cnidaria > Anthozoa > Scleractinia > Merulinidae > Platygyra > Platygyra sinensis. The sequence continues at coordinate 44,530 of JAHPZR010004873.1, forward strand.
TTGTAACGCAAGTTGACGTCGGAGTGCCTCTGGCAATGCGGTCTACCATTAGCCTCCCACGCAGACTTTCTTAAGGCCGATTTACACGGTACGACTTTGTCGCATACGACAACCTTAAGTTAGGCCTACGACATGAATTTTTTCTTGTAAATCAAACCTACAACTCGCTTAAATGGTCCTAAGTCATGTCGTAGGCCTGTCGTAAGCTTGACGTATGCGAGAAAGTCGTACCGTGTAAATCGGCCCTTAGGCTTGTCACGCGTTCCTCCCCACGAACGTTCGTGGGGAACGCGTGACAAGCCTAAGAACGTCTGCGTGGGAGGCTAGTCTTCCATGTCATAATTGTTACTGGAAGATATGGGAAGCCATATCAGCCAAAAGTGGTATGAGTTCACGAATGGTGATCAAAAAATCGATCGCTATGGTTGAGTTTATCGATTGATGATCCAAAATGTCGATCGCTCTGGTTGAGATTATCAATTACTGATTAAGAATAATGATCGCTATGGTCAAAAAAGCGATTGAACATCATGCAAGACTGACGATTGCTATGGTTGAAAAAAGATTGGTGTCTGAAAACGATTTTCCAGAGATTGACGATCCAGAACTCTTCCGATAGAAAACGAAGAATCCAAACCGAAGAATAACTCGCAATCGAATAACAGTAGATTTTATTCGATCTGGAATGAAAATTGTACAAACATATTCCATTTTCTTAATGTAATGAAGTAATTAACAAGTGAAAAAGGAAAACGGCGAAATATATTCCCGCGACAACCAAACGTTAATGAAAGTGCAACCATGCGATTTGTAATACAAACTTAAGTACAGATCACTATGTTCTATAAGTAACAAAATCAACGACTAAATTAAGAATTCAAGAGCAATTTTCCATTCACTTATACACCGAATGCAAATATGGCGGACCACTCGGTCGTCGCCCGGGACGAGCTACATGAAGCTACATGAAAGCGAGGTTAGTCAGTCTTTGAAGTTGCTTCCCCAGAAAACTCTTGCTTCGTTGTCGATTTGGTCCCTTTGTTTCGCCCTCCCTATGCGTTTTTGTGTTTCTGAGTGCCACCGCAACAGAGTGGAATCTTCCGCAGCAGAGAAAGTGTTCTTTCTTTCAGTTTCCTCGTTCGCTTCGGAGGGGAAACCAAAGAGACGGAGGCAAGAAGTTCACGATCGCCGAAGGAACTGTTAAAGTTCAGGTTGGAATCGATCTTAGAAAATGTGTAAGCGATCGCATTTAGCTCCAAGTTGTTGTTATTTGGCTCAATGCTTTCACTGGTTTCGACGACGGGGCAGTTGAAGTTCATTCGCTTTGTTATTGCACTGTAGTATTTGCTTCGTGTGATTCTGTGCGAGTGGACGCGAGAGGGTATTGGCCATGAAAATCGTGTGGGAACACCACCAGACACCACACAAGCTCGTCATTTAAACGATTTTCCTGATATCTTCTATCCTGAAACGTAGCAAACAACCTTTAGTTCCCGCGGCGATCGTGAACTCCTTTTCTTCGTCTCAACGAATTGCATTGATCCACTATTTTCCCTTAGAGGTGAACGGTGGAAGATTTCTATCCCTTCTCGTCGCATTCAGAAACACAGCAACTCGTAGGCACAGCGAAATAAAACAGAACAGATCGACGACAAAGCAAGAGTTTTCTGGGGATGCAACTTCAAAGCAAAACATTAAAGACTGACTAACCTCGCTTTCATGAAGCTTCATGTAGCTCGTCCCGGGCGACGACCGAGTGGTCCGCCATATTTGCATTCGGTGTATTTCTATGGTGAGTTTTCTTAAATGTCCTTGAATATGTAAGCGTTAATCCGGGCAGCAGCTAAAAACGGTAAACACTTTGATCCTTTCAGTAGGGCTGTCGGCAAAAAAATGAACGAAACTAAACTACTCAATTAAATTTGAACAAAACATGCCGTGTGCGGTTTTCAGCTTTCTTGCTTTTTGTTAAAGACTTAACTAAATTGTTCACATAGTTCATTGGTTCACTTAACAAAAACGTCTTCTTCTATGATAGAGAAATCGACTTGCAGCTGAGAAATGGATAGGCCTGGTAATATGAGTGGCGGCTGCCGATCGACGTGGTTGAGATATCCAGGAACTCCTTGACACCATGAAACAATGCACGGCTCACTCTGTCCACAACGTCAGAATTGAGAGCCTTAATAGGGAAATTAAACGAACAGAGTTGTGACTGCATTTCACAAAGATATCTTTGCGGTCATTTTTAATAGGCCTTTTGCAACAAACGATCACATGGTACAAAATCCGCCATGCTGGAGGGCAATCTGATTATTATTCCCGCACTGGGACATTAAAACAAATGCCACGCTTGACTGGTTGACGTCTCTTTGTTTTAACGTCCCAGTGCGGGAATAATAATGACCTTGCCCTCCAGCGTGGCGGATTTTGTACCATGTATCGTTTGTTGCAAAAGGCCTATTTCTTATGTAACGATAAACGATTTTGGGCGTTTTAGGCGGTTCTTCTGCATCAGTCAATTCCTGCAATGCCCATCCCTCTCCCCTCCCCCCCCCCCCTCTTTGGGCTAAACCCCGGGCATTCACATTTTAGAAAACTTGGGCAATTTTCCCGGGTTGGGGACACATTAGCTGTCTAAATGCCACGGGGTGGGGACGAAGAAAGAGGGCAAATGCCCCGCCCTCGGGATCGTCGCCTTCCAACACTTCTGCATCTTTTTTTTATTTACCAGTGAATCAAATGGTCAACTGTCCAGTATTTTAATGCGATGGTATTAAAGACTTCAAGGACAACAGCACGTGCTAGTTTATTTTGATTATATTTATTTCTTTACATTTTGTTTTGAACATATTGTTATAATTTTTTATATTTTTGTTTTGCACCTTGTCGCTGTATAGACATTTTAAATGATGATGCATCGCATTTTAAGTTCGCAAGATCAATGTTGAAGATCGCATCATTTGAATTC
>JAHPZR010004873.1:55000-80773 GCA_019787425.1 Platygyra sinensis
CTTGTGAAACAAAAACTTCGCCTAAATTCCCTGTATTTCCCTCAGAACACACTTATGTTGACCGAGTCTCGCGGGGAATTCAGTGATTTGCATTCTATTTTTAGACTTCGTGCGCTTCGCTATTAGTCATCACGTTTCACTTTATTCGCACTGTTGCAAGTTTCCTGGAAGAGTTTACAATATAATCATATTATTTCACCCTGCGGAAGGAAAAAAGGTTTATTTAAAATATTGAAGGTAAAACATTTATTTTCAGTAATGTAATGCCTTTTAAACGCTGACGTATAGCATTCTTTTGGATAAGTAATATCTCAATTATTTCATGCCGCGCTATGTCGCGCACGGCTTAAAAACAATCCATATAAAAGAATGATTTTAAAAACGCTCCAGAGGATTTTCTTTTAATCCAAGAAACAGAAATACACTGAAACACTACCTTTCCGTAAATGTTTTTTTTTTTGGCAGAAAAAGAGATAGCAATGAAGAAGGAAATAAAATGAAACAAAATGAAAGGCATGCACAAATGGATTTGACGATCGCGTGACGACCAGCATGTATCAACTTGTGCATTACTTACAAGTATTTGAAAGTGTTAAACCTCAGTTTTAACAAAAAAAAAAAAAAATTACCTTGCCGTTTATGACTGCAGCACAGAGAAAACATGCACAAATACATGTAATGAAAACGTGTAAGCTTCAGTAACAAACAGTTTGTTAACCTCGAACTTTTTTTCTATTTTTACAAATGACAACACAACCCTGAATAGATAAAGGTTTTATGCGCTTGTTCGAAACCTAGACTGCACTCGCATCACAAGTACTTCGTTAACGAGAAATTCCTCGTAATATCAAGAAAGGATACCGCCGCGCGCCCATCCACTAGATAACCTGGTTTGTTTTGCCAACACCTATCCATTAGATAGTGATTTGTCATTTAAACAACTAGCGTTTTTTCCATTTTTTGACCAACTGGGTCCTGTTCTGATTTGGAGTATTCTAAATCGTGAAATTTGCTCCAACGAAGATATAGATTCTGACAATAGAGATCTGTCCTGTCCTCCTATTATCTAAAAAGTGAAGCCTTGGAGCCGACTGGCTCATAGCAGCCTGAGGTTATCCCCGTTTCTGTAGCATGAAGCGGCTAGAAGTATTTCTACTTTCCTTGGACGGGATGCTACGTACTCCATCACAGATCACTCCCCTGCAATTTGTCAGGCCTCCCCAACAATTCTCTGTAAAATTCGAACATCTACTAATCGTGTACGTGAATCATTTTTTTGTAACCCAATCTACATCATGTACATACAGGAAAATCTACAGGATTCCAATTATATGTAGAAAATCGACTCGTAAGTACCCCGATCCCAGAGGTTTTTCTTGATTTTTTTCTCTGCATGAGATGAGAGAACCAGAGCTGCGAAGAGGCAAGAAAAACTTCTGGGACCAGGGTAACTCGTAAGCCACACATGTCTACACCGCGGACCTATTTTTTTTTTCAGCGCAGTGAATTGTACTGACTTTCACTAGGCCGGGCAGATGGGTTTTAACGTTATCCCCAAACTTTTGAATTGTTTGAAATAAGCAGTCGTGCAGTCCTTCGTTCGATTTTACGAGGGAACTAATAAAAGCCTGGTTTCCCAAGAGACAAAACAGCGGACAACTGGGAGGCAAAAAAAAATGAATCTTAAGTGGCGTTGTTCTCAATTTCGCCTCACAACGTTTCCCTGTTTATATTTGGATGTTCATTAATTTACATAATAAGCATTTCGCAAGGGAGACCCAAAATTTCATTCACCTCAACCATGTTAAGGCATGGCTCATATCCAGTGAAGACCACTGGAAAGATAAAACCGTTTCTGGTCTAAAGCAACGTTATTTTTATCCCAGGGGGTGCCAAAAATTTACCACAAACAAAACTTAGTATCCTCAAACTTCTTAAAGTGTCTTTGTGGTGGTCACGTGACTCGTGACGTCACAGGCCTGCTCAAGATGAAGTCTAAGATAGGCCAAGGATAGTGAGCTATCCAAAAAAACTATCCATAAGAAATTTTTAACCACTTTCTAGGGAAACTATTTCTGTCCTGAATGGATGAACCCCTTGATTATTTAAGGCTATATATGGAAAGACAGAGGGTCACGTTACCTCTTTTACGTAATAACTTCTAAACTCAATATTTTAGTCGGCCATTCAGGACAGATTCCTGCAGGGGCTATTAGCACAATTGTAAAAATACTAGATTTGACAGTAATTGTGTGTCATCTCGGCGGCCCATTTTCAGTTGTTTTTCAAAAAAATTAAGACAATTAATTATAGTCACGCGACCCATTTTATCAGATGTTATTGGTCTTAAAATATTAAGGTCGTCGAGATTTGTTAGGCTGCCAGTTTTGCAAAGATTATACCAAATCCTGGCAGAGTAATTACTGTTTTTCGGATTTTATGCAAATGAGGCTTGAGCCATGCCTTAACACGCTTGAGCACATCTGAAACTATGAACGGATGAAAATAAACAAAATTTTTCCAGGTAGGGTTTTCAATTAGGGTTTTAAATTCTTCTGTGTAGCATCAGAAAAAAAAAACTCAGTGACTTGCAAAAATAGGTTCGCGGCTCCAGTTCGCAGGCTCGCACATTAGTTGCACTCGTTTTGTGGGTGTGGCTTCAAACATTTTACCCCCCTGGGAGGTACCAATTCTTACATAATGTTTTGCACTTCGCTAAGAGATGTTTTTATATAAAGCAATTTTCGTTATTTAAGATAACGTGGGCTTTTAAGTTTTTGTTTTGTTCCGTGATTTTACCGATCACGCGATATTCCCGCCATTGCAGGCGAATCGTGATTAGCCAATCAGATTAGTGCACATTCGTGACTAAGGTTAAAGTAAGCACTAGTTGGGAATCCAATATCAGAATTAAAAAACAGCTTTATCGGAAAAGTGTGTTTTATACCTTTGAGGAAAACCAGAAAATTGTTAGTCTTTAGCGGGATAACGCCGTACAGAATTGTAAGTATATCAATATTATATTCTAAAGTTTTCTTATTTCTGTTTTCGTCTTATTCGATTTTTAAGGTGGCCGAACACAGTTTTCAAGTGCCTTGGCCTAATTCACCATAACTTTTAAACTATTTATGCTTTGGAGCTCATTTTTTGCAAGAGTCAAGGTTAACCACAGAAACATTTATTCTCGTATTTTGACTAGGGTGTGTGCTGTTGCCATGCCAACGGTACTGGTTAAAAACAAGGCTTAAATAATGGTTTTTGTTTATTTAAAAAAAATCCAGTCGTTAGATTGTTTTCATATTTTGCACACTAAGAATTGACATTGAGCCCCTTCTGTCAACACGGTTCTAATAAACTTTTGACATAGGCGATTTTCGTAATTCCCCCGTTAATCGTTTTCTGTATTATTTAAAATTCCCTATGTCAAATTACAGATTTTTTTTGATAGATCATTCACGTGGTCTCTGATCTATTTTTCTGTCAAATTTCTTGAAATTCTAACGACCAGATCGTTAGAAATCAGCATGTTTCTGCTAAAGCAATCGGTCTCAAATTTTCGAGCAACTGCGCATGCGTTGCATTTAACTGGGTTCTTTCGGTAACAAACAAAAGCTGAAAATTGCTGGGTTCTTTGCATCGTTACCTTTTCTAACACATCTTTGTAATAAAAGACAAAAGCCATCAATACAATGCGTTCGATTATAGAGAAAAATAACACAGATAGTGCGGGTGTTGAGTAAATAAAATAATCGCTCTTCATGTTTGTTCTTTCAAATCCTTGTGCACGTGCTAACTTGCATCAGCAAAAGCACGCGCAAAAACTGTGTTCGGCCACCTTAAGTCGTTATATAGAAAGCCCACACGTGTATTTTTCGCTTTCAGTTGAATAGCTAGCTTGTGCAAGGAAAACTTGCTGAATAAACTAGTTCAAAACACATGGTAGATCCTGAGGACTCTATTTTCCTGGTGTATCTTCAAAATCAGTAGTGCCCTAACCCGTGGTACGAAACACGTAACACAGTATCTTCTGTCATTTTTTTTGCCCCAAAATGGTACCGCAAAAGTTCCCCATGTGGACCAAATTAAAAAAAGATGTACGACGAGCGCGAACACCTCGGTTCCTTTCACAAAAGGCAACCTCGTTCCCAGGGCATTTTCCCTAGGGGATTAGGGATTACACTCTTTCTTTTTATAAGAATTTATTAGAGAATGTCGAAGCTGAACTTTGCGGACTTAAAGGTTACTATGCACCTTCAGATCGATAATTTTCTTCAAATCTGGATTTTTGAGTCAAAATATTGGTGGAAGTGTGATCTTTAATTTTTTAAAAAAATTATTGAAAAAGACTAAATTTTGACGGAGAAATCGCAGTTTCACGTTTACGCCGGAAGTAAAAGTTTACCCCTTGATTGACAGCCCTATGATGTTATGCAATCAACCGAGTTAGAACTGGCTTCTCAGTTGATCAGCCACCACGCAAGCATCTTCCTTGATGTAATTATTTTAGGTATGAATAAACCTAGACCATGGAAATGTCCGTGGACCAGTTCGAAGAAGCGAAAGAAGCGAACCAAAAATGAAAATACAGCAATGAACGGACAAGCGAAAGTTGGCAAAAAGTTGAAGCTACGGCCTGGGATCAAGCCTGCAAAAGATCGAGTCAAGAGTTTTAATTGACAAAGGCGCTTTAATGATACTAAAAAATTATTTCTATCAACATCAGAATATTACCATTATTATTAAGGGAGAAAGTGAAACATGCCCAAATTTCTGAAATCGCTATAATAATTCTCTCTCCAAAGTTTATCGCTTCATTTGAAGCTCCCGCGTTGTCATTCAAGTTCTGTAGTACTGAACTTGATTTTTCCGCCTAGCCGCTTTAGTTTGCTTTCTAGCGGTCGTTCCCTTTGTTATCTTCCGCATTTTGCTCCAACAGCTACAAGAAAAAAACAAGCAGCCAAAAATATTCTCTTCGCTTAGAGCGCAATGCGAAACACAAAGGGTTGATTGAAGATTACGCGGGGAAATTTCACCAGGAAGCCAACGGAAGTAAACTTTCCAAGCGCTGATTGGCTCAGTTATCTGAGAACCCAGTTGATTGTGTTTGTGGGGGGAGTTTGTTTGCGAAGCAGGAGAATTTTTTCAGCGCTGTTTTCTCGAAACAATTTTTTCCCCAGAAGGGGACACTTGAAAAAGGATGTTACTAATATCGGAACGCGGAACGAGGAACGGGAGTCTGGGAACGAGTGTACAGCGGTAACCGGCTTGAGAATTCAAAATGGAGGACAAAAGAAAAGAAAGGGCTCCAAGCGAAACAGTTTGAGTAAGCGTGAGTCTCTACCAGCTGTGCCGGCAGATGACCAGTACGTTCTTGTAAGAGCAGAGACCGATTGGCACTGGGATAAACAAAGCATGTAATGGCGCCTAAGTAGAAAATCGAATCTGATGTCAAGCGCTATAGTGTAAAATATTAATGAGTCAAATGAGTCAATGAGTCAATGAGTCAGGTTTAAAAAAAAAATTCTGTAGAAACAATAAAATTATGCGTTACGTTGACTTATTTTGTCTAGTTGTTTCAATGCTGCCAGCACAAGACACTGAGCTAGTTGCCTTTTAAATCTCGACCCGGGCTGTTTGTTAGCAGTTCCCTGGCCCTGCCGCGTAGCACCTGATTAGAAGCGAAAAATGTTGTGACTGCTACGGAAGGAAGTCTCGAATTACCTTTATTAGGAAGTATTGTGGAGGGATGGGTCAACATGAGCTACCAGATTAGAGTACTTTGCCAAAGGCTAATAAGCTTAAAACATTTCTGTTTTAAAAAACGTATTGAGGCCGACACAATAAACTTTTCACCCTTGCGAAAACCTTTCATCGAGTATTCGCGGCCGTAATTGACCGCGACCGCATCGCATCACGATTAATTTATGACAACAAGATATTTTGTACCACGCTGTTTTGATGTTCAATGAAACGCCCCTCCGTTAAACTGACGAAACTGCCTGTTAGATGTTTGAATGCTCCTTGAAAAAGTAATTTTACGTTAACGTAGCGTTCGAACGACTTGCGTTTGTGGCAAAGCTCATCCGCAGTCACGCTGTTTCTCCCCGCTGATTGGATGATGGTAAAGAATGCAGCGTGGAGCAAACAGCGTGACTGTTGCTCTTAGCACACAAAATCCCGGCCGCGTATGCTGGTCGCTTCGAAAGCTGTATTTCTGGAAAATTATTTGGAGGTTAGCACTTGGATTTTAAATGGATCTTCGATTGAATGCCACGAGAAGAAGCCTCAACCTTTCAGTTTATCTGGTGTTCGATTCGGAAGCCGGGCGATTGAAATTTCTGGGTGAAAATCTGCTTGGCGCTGGGAGGTCGAAATTAAACGAGCTTTCCATCCTCGGCTCCTTCTTATAACGTGCAGTAAGAGTCAACGCAAAACCCACTAAATCGCTCAAATTCACCATTTTGTAACGAGCAAACAGTTTAAGTGTAAACATAATTTAAAATACTTGGGACAGCTTGAGAATTAGTTTAGACAAAACATACGCAGAATTACGCAGCATGCAAATAACGAGTGTCGTGAATCTCGCATGTAAACAATAAATAAACTATTTTTCCCACTAAACTTGGGAGAAGTTTCACATGCGTTGATCTTTCCACAACTAGAAATAAATCAGTACCGAACCATGCGGTAAAAAAACATTTCTGAAAAAAAAAGAAAGAGTTTAATATTGTGTTACTTATGGGAGATGACATTGTAAGGTTATTGCGTGACTATAGGTAACTTATGAAATCGAATGTTATCTCGCTTCTGACGCAAAAAAAGCAGTTTTTCTTCTCAGTCTGCATTTTGTACCCGGTCTGCAGTCTGCATTTTGAACTGACCGTATGAAAAACCGCTGATCCGACCTGTTGACTCATTGACTCATGACTCATGACTCACTGACTCATTTGACTCATAAAACATGCGTTCTCCAAGCGCGAGTGATAAGCAAAAGTTTTCAACATAACACGACTTCGATTCCATTGACCAGTTTTGATGCAGAAAAATGCTCACCTGCCATTGAGACTTGGCAAGCAGCTGGCCTAGATATTACACTAGAAGCTCCTAGAAAGTTTTCGTTTGATTCTCATCATGAGTGCAGAAATATGAATCGGTCGAGAAACAACAGTCCAAGACCGCCTGTGTGCAGTCTGCACTCTCCATTTTGCACACGATAACAGGATATTCTTTTGGTCGTTTACAGGGTAACAAAGATCAGTATATTGTGGATTATTTTTGTGCAACTTAAGTTCGGTAGTTGAACTTTACGAAAAGAGGGGGGTGAATAGGGATATGTAAATCCGCCGATCCCCTAAAATTAATGGCTGAATCCGTCGATCCTCTCAAAAAATCAACTAAATCCGAATCCGCAAATTGTTAGCTGCGTTAGATGATAGTTCGTTGCCTGTGGTTTCTGTGGTGTGAAGATCTCGCATGTGATTGGTTACAACACAATAAACAATAAACATTCCAGACATATTTTAGGTGTTCACGGTAATATAATCAGCGCTGTAACATTCAATGTAAAAATGTTAAAATGATTACATGATCATTGTGTTGTTGACCACAAGACTTAAGTAAATAATTAATTTTAGTTTAACTGACAGATACTTCAAATGACCTGCATAGCATAGTTCTGGGTAAAAAGATCCCTTTGCACAAGTTAATTTCACTGAGGTGTAATATGAGAACATGCAATAAAACCACGAGCTATTCATTCATTGATAATTCACCATGGTAGGTAATCTTCCAGTTTAACAAAATATAAATCGCAATTAAATGTAATTTACAGGTGAAGTTAATGTTGGCCGGTGACTCCAGAATATGTTTTTGGTGCTGGTTTTAATTTTTTATAGAAATATATAATATTATTATTGTTAATATTTTGTGCCTGCTACTACTTTGCAATTCAGTTTAAACATACTTTGGAATTCAATTATTATTTTCAAGTAGAAGTCAATCAGTTTTTTTTTCACAACTTCCATCTACAATTTACCGGTAAGTTGCCACCACTGTAAATAGTATGATGTATATTATTTGTAACTAAACCAGGCCTTCTTTTCATTTAGCCTGTTTTCTCTTTTACATGCATGTGACCTCATATTCACTGAGAACCCAGGAATAGACACCATACACGGAGCAAATGTAAGTCACCCAACACCTAAGGAGTGGGAGGAGAGAAATCTCTAACTCTCATCAGTTTAAGCATTGATATTGCAAGGGGCAATGTCTGCAGCAAATTTGTTAGTAGACCTTTTACTTTAATTGTGATTCAAGGTTGTTGAGAAAACCAAATTGTGTTCAGCACATTGTCTGCAAAATAGATACAAACATAATACATTAATATTTGACTTGTAAGCTGAACAAGAATATCCTGAAAGTGTGACCTGCCATAGGGGACATACACAATTATCTTTAGCTACAAAAATTTATGGCCCTCAACTTGGGGGATGTTCATGCAAACCATACCCAACTTTCATAATATCAATTTGCCAATATGTATTTTTCACTCCATGTAAAAAAAGGGCAGTCGCCCATTAGCAAGCTGTTTATCACTGGTTTCAAATGATAAGAAAATGACGCGGACGAAACTCGATTAATCAAGCTTTACACAAGTATTCAAGAATCTCCAACTTTATGCGTTGCGTGGCATAAATGGCGGCTCCATAAGGGTCTCGGGCACGTTAAAGATGAGTTATTGCTCAAGGTTTTGATAACTAAACAGTTCTTTCTGTTTGGTTCTCCGTACAAAGCTCTATTAATTTGGGCGAAACACTTTTTCAAATAACGCTTAGTGAGTAACCGCACAGACCTAAATCTTGTAGGCTGGTAGACCAGACACGAGGGAGCGACGGAAATCGAGCCTAATAAATCTTGGGAAGATCGTTTATTCATCAATCATCTTGGTTTTATTGAATGGCTACGATTTATATCTTTGACGGGGTGACACTGCAAACCAGCAACTCGGACTCTACGCTAGCAAGAACGTACAGTCATCTGGGTGCACAGCCAGCAGCAACTCACCTTTACAACCGTGACATTTCCGACAGAGCTGAAAAACAATTGCGCATGCGTCACTTACGACCCAGTCGGCCTTCAGCGGGGGTCGTCGGCGGGAAAATCTGGACTTGAGCAACACATTCCAAATGAAAAATCAGTCGCAGAAAGGTGACGTTATTTTGTCGATATTTTACATGACTTTGAGAGTTTTCCCTTTCCAAGACGCTTAATTTATCTTCGTGGAATTGCGTTTAGTGGTCCTTATCGCTGAAACTTTCGAAAGGTAGGGGATTTTATTTATTTTATTGACCCTTTATGTGCATAGTTGCTTCACGAGCTGCATTTTCGCGGCACGGACTCTTGACTTTGAGGTAAAATTTCGGTTGGTGTTCAGGTATGAAGCTGTGGTGTTCAGGAGATATGTTTTAGCACTTTTATCGGCCGGTCTTTTGCAAAAGTTTCAAGCTTATCTTGTCTACCTAAGTCTTATCTGAAATAAAAACCCTCGGCCCTTTTCATTTTTTCAAAAATTCCGCCATTTTACTTATATGTTGCTATGGTTTCACCTTATTATCCCCAGTTTTCCCGCGCAAATTGATGACATGCGCAGTCGTTTTTCAGCTCTGTCGACATTTCCTCAGTTGTTCCCTCTTTGTTTCCTTCGTACGCCATTTTGAATTATCAGGATGGATACCGCTGTACACTAGTTCCCAGACTCCCGTTCCCCGTTGCCCGTTGCCCGCTCCTGGTATTAGTAACATCCCTTTAAACAGCTACAAGTCCAAGGGAATTTGTTCGATTGCTCTCAAATTTTGACAGTAGCTAGTTTTACATATAAACAACAAAAGCATGTCTCCGAATTTTTTATTTCAAAATACTTTTTTTCAAGAGCGATTTTTGTACGATCAATCCATGTTTTCTTAATCCTATTTCAAAAATGTTCTGTAACTTTTCACTGAAATTGAATACGGCAAATCGCAGACACGTCTTTTTAGCGCTTTGGCCCCGGAAACGGAGGAACACATTTAAGAGCGACTCTCCCTAAGATCCTCGTATTCAATTTTCATCCAGAAATAGATTTCGCTCATAATTCTTCCATCAACTTCCCTTGGCAAGTAGGTAACAAATGTGAGATAATATCCGAGAAATCGAACTTTTTCAAAATTTCCTGATTGGAACTTTTGGCATCCCGGAATGTGCTCAAAACTTAGCGGTGAAGTTGAGAATTTTACAAGATTTGCAGTTGTCAGTTCTTGAGAATACGGATCATTCAAAACCTCTAACTTCGCTAGTTATAAACAATGACCCTTTGTCTTAAGAATATAAATAGTTGCAATCATAAACTTTAATTAGTGTAATAAATCTGACGGCACGAAGTTTTTCTTGTTTGAGCTCTTATCGTAACATGCAATTTACGCTAAGTTCAGAGGAATAAATTGCGAAAGTGGCTCATACTCACCTGCTCTTCTACACATCAATGCAAAGTTTCATCCATCATCTGTGAAAATCAGTTAAAACATTTGGCCGCAATCTAATTCTAGTTCCACACATGCGACCTGAAAGTTGTGACATTCGGCTATAACGCGGCCATATTTCCATTGAGCACGTCAAAAACAAATGTTAGTAACAAACCAAGAAATCAGATCTTGCCCCTTGAATTCCTCTGCGTGGTAAGATGAAACATTTTCTTACCAAATGATCGCAATAGAAACGCTGGAAGAGTTTCATCAAAGCTGTCTCGTAACGAGAAAAGTCTATTACATTCACAGGAATTCGCTGCCCGCCACGTTTTTTCCTTAACCGCTGGACAGTTTGGTTATGGGCTCAACAACCTTAACTCTTCCCACAGGAACACTCGGCCGATCATTGCTGCCAGTTTTTCGATCAACTGGTGTTTTCTATCCCTCGACTTAAAAGAAATTTCAAAATGGCTGCAAATGGATTTCAACATTTCAACGTTAAATGAACCGAGGTTCTGTGTCTGACATAAATCAAAAAGACTGTATGAATCATAGTATATTGGTTTTTCCAGCATTGAGAGCAAACCACTGTTGGAAGAAACGAAAGAGCTCGCATAAAAACCATGTTATGAAAAAACAAATAGTTAATTGCCCCGGCAATTAGTTGAAGTATGTGTGTGTGTCTGTGGGGGAGGGGTAAGGAAAGAGTTTTCGGTTCCGGAGTGCCTGATGCCCACATAGGTTGCTGGACATGCATTAGGTAAGACTTTAATCAGTCTTTATTTTCATGTCTTCGCAAGGTTGAATAAAAGCACGAACCTTAAGGAGAGGCTTTACATGGCTTTTTTAAAAAAATAACCCTTTAAATAAAAAAGCCTTCCACACGTGGTGAACTAAACCTGAGGAAGCAAACACGCGCAAATAAAGCAAGGCTGGTGGCCTTAGGTTTTCAAGGGAAGATTTGATTGTCTGCGTGATTCACTTTCACTTGAAAGTTTGCAAACACAAAAAATTCGCAACAACGTGCAAAAGTATTTTTCACACAGTAAACCATAAAGGAAATTCAAACAAACAGATCTCGTGCTGGAATTTTCATACCCTTAATTAATAAATTAACGCTGCAAATTCAATTAACTGAGAGAAAATAAATATTGATTCTATCTCGGTTGAAATACTGGAGTTTAAAAAAAAAACATCGTGGCAAAATAGCAAAGCTAAACATATCCAATTCTCAATAACAAAAACGACCGTATATCCAGACAGTAGATTATGGAATCATTTCTTTTTTAAACTAAAAGAATCTGTGAAATATTCCATGATGTGACACGCTGAAATGCTGCTGGCGTATAATTTCATTTATTTTTGTTTTGTTCTGCTTTTGTCTTGTTTGCTTTGCTTTCTTATACTTAACTCACCGATGGTGAAATTTTAATGAGTGTGAGAATATCATATTGAAAACTGAGCAAAAGGTAACTTACGTGACACAACTTGAACAGGTGTATTGAACATATTCTTTTCTCCTGGGCCATCGTCCAGTTGACGGGGTTTTTACAGTGAAGTGTTGTCTTCCGTCCTCGTGTTGTGGATATTGGCAAGTCCTTAGTGGTCGCCAATATTTGCCTAAATTATGTCTGTGTTTAGGACAAACTGTCAACTTCGTAATTTCATCGTGAGATGGATAAAAATTCTCCGCCCTTGCCAAAATTAATTCGTACTCGGTAACTTTCACGCGTGAGAGATGACAGCTTTTTAAATGATAGGTAACATCATCAACACATTCAATAAGGGAGATCACGTCAACCTTTCCTCGTGATTCTCCACACGTTATTTTCCCATTTCCGAAAAAAGAACAAGCTATCGGCTTTGAAGACGCGCACGCCATCATTAATGTTTGAGTTACACACTGCAATATGCATGGTCAGCGGCTTATAACAAAACTATCGGTCATCGATCGAACAAATTCTGAGGACGAGAAAATACTCGTTTTTCCAACAATTTGAAACAAACTGAGGCGCGTGTCTTCAGTCAAATTCTGTATTTTTTTATGGTTTCTATCTACATCTAAAAGTGTACGTCTACGATGTTAATTTTGAGATTACCAGACTTTGTTATGGAGGTTCGTTGGCGATGTATAGGATGGAAACGTGGCGGTCTATTTAGCCGAGTGTCACGACTTTCTCCCTCAAGCGTGGAACAAAAACACAGTTGCGGCCAAATGTTTTAACTGATTTTCACAGATGATGGATGGAACTTTGCATTGATGTGTAGAAGAGCCTGTGAGTACGAGCCACTTTTGCAATTTATTCCTCTAAACTTAGCTTAAATCGCATGTTGCGATAGAAGCTTGAACGAGAGAAACTTTGTGCCATCAACTTTATTACATTAATTAAAGCTTATGATTGAGATTATTTGTATTCTTGAGACAAAAGCTCATTGTTTATAACTGGCGAAGTTAGAGGTTTTGAATGATTCGTATTCTCAAGAACTGACAACTGCAAATCTTGTAAAATTCTCGAGTTCACCGCTAAGTTTTGAGCACATTCCGGGATGCCAAAAGTTCCGATCAGAAAATTTTGAAAAAGTTCAATTTCTCGGATATTATCTCATATTTGTTACCTACTTGCCAAGGGAAGTTGATGGAAGAATTATGAGCGAAATCTATTTCTGGATGAAAATTGAACATGAGGATCTTAGGGAGAGTCGCTCTTAATAAGCGAGAAACAAAATTCGCTTGGACAGGTAACGCTCAAAAGGTGATTTGGGGGCTCGTATTTAGGAGTCGTGTAAAATTCGGCAATTCATTTTTTATTTTTAAAAATTTTTGGTATAGTCTGATAGCCAGTCCTATAAGCTTTAATTTGAAATAGGGGTTTAGATATCTACAGTTTAAACCAGACGCGCTACATCGCTTGCACGCGAGCCACCCCTGAAGGTGCATAGTAACCTTAACGCGGGGGTAAATATGAATAGGAGCGACATTTGAAGTAATATTAAAAGGGAATTGTTAGGATTAAATTGGGTCGGAAACACTACGAGACAGTTGCCCCCCCCCCCCTCCCCCCGCCCGGACAAAAGAGAGTCGGGACTGTTTGGTGTCCATCTACAATCTTTTTACTTCAAATTTCAATTTTACAATCTAACATATTAGTTTCAACGTTAATACCCTAACACAGGTCTACAGGTGACATTTCAAGCATTTCAAAAAATGGTTGAAGTGGTTGAATTTATGCCGTAAAGCTGCCAAAGCATATCAAGGTGTTAAAGGTTGCCATGTTAGAGCGTAATGCACCAGGGGCCCGTTTCTCGAAGCTCCCGGTAATTACCGGGCCCGTTAAGATGTTTTGTTTTCCATTAAGAATGGGAGTTTCAAACGTTTTGAAAATGGTGCAGTAAAGTTATCAGCTAAAGAAACAAAATGGACTTCATTAGAGGTCAGAATACACCCTACGTTTCTTGAGACTTTGATTTCAAAATATGATTTCGGGCCCGTTCAGTTGCCGGGTCTGTCGAGAAACGGGCCCCTGGCCCCTTAATGAGTGATAAGTATTGTACACTTCTCAGTTGTTCCTTTTTTCCTGATCAAGTATCAATACCAAGGAATAAGCACGTCTTGACCACTCTTAATTTTACTTCATATCCTACGAGTAAAATAGAACATTTTGTTGAATATGATAAGTTCTGTTTGTGTTAAGCATGCATTTACAGCTGGATGGGCGTCCAGGCGTCCTGTGGCCCTTTTTATTTAAAAAAGCATTTCATTTTTCACATGTTGCCTTATAAATTGCTCATTTCAGCAGGTTCTATAGCACATTTTGGATAGCCACTTTTCAAATTCTGGCAAAAAGTCTGTTTGTGAATGAATCAGCAAATTCTACGTGTATGATATCAATCACCAAATTTTACACTGGAGTTAATATTTCGTTTATAACATGCCCCAATAATGATGGTATTCAGTGTGAATGCTTAAAATAGTGTCCCCAATCTAATACTTGCATCATTTGTGCACGCGTGATTAATACTGACGTATGGCAAGCAATTACAACGCGCGCTTCTAAGTCTCCGAGAAACTGTAGTAAGCCACCTTATAAAGCATTCAAATTCTAAATGGTTTCTCGCATAACCCAACACCGCGTCAGCTTAATCAGTCACTCACGCGTGTCACTTTGATGGACCTTCATAAATAAATACGTACGTGTTCGAGAATTAATTTAATTTATTTTTATTTGTAAATTTTCTGTAATTTTATTTTACAAAACCCCAACATGTAAATTGTAATTTACAAATAATGTAAATCAGGATTTACTCACTATAAATTAAAATCGATATGTCCATGGAAATTTTCAACATTTCTGGCAAGACCTAATATAAACTTGTTTGTTTCTGTGACACTGATGCTTCCGTTATCCAGGCTCATTAATTACGCAGCATAAAGGATAACAAAAGCGTAAAAACCCAGCAACAAATGTAAAAAAAAAAAAAAAAAAAAAAAAAAAAAAAAAAAAAAACCAACGACAACAACAAAACCGGGAAAGCCATTTACCGTTCACAGATGGGAAAATCTCACCTTCGAACATTCTTAAAAGACGGGAGAGCGCATGGAAAACAGCGCATGCAAGTTTTTCCATTCGTGCATAATAACAATTCCTTGCACTTTTGATCTTACAACTATTTCTTGCGTTTCGCAAAAACGTGTTCCAGGCCCCTATAATGTGACCTTCTCCCAATTAAAGAGCTGCCCCGTGTGCCCCGTCAGGCTCACTCACTACGTCAGCAACTAACAATTCCTTATTTTAATAGCAAAGACAATTACTTCGATAAAGTTGATCGTCGAATATCGACTGGCATACCTTTTTTTGCTCTCCATACCCTAAAAGGTATCACGAGAGCGTGAGCTCTTTATGGTTTAAAATTGTGCACTAATTGGTTGAAAACGCTCATGTGAAAGCCGGTTTAACTAATCAGCACACTAATTCTCTAACTGGCTTTCTAGTCTAACATACGGTGCGGATAAGTCTACTGTCTATTGTTACGCCTAGAGCTTTCACACTTTCAGACTCAGTTTGCCTCATAAATAAAACACAAGTAACACCTTAAGCGATAGAATTTAATTAAGCTATGGCGTTCCGTCTCGGAAAAAAACATACCGATGTTAAGAAAAAATATCAAAAATACATTAGTGGTTAAAAGAGTATTACATCAATGGTTAGCTCCTTCATTACATTAGTGGTTAAAAAATTATTACATAAGTGGTTAGCTTTTTTATTACATTAGTGGTTAATTGGGATCTTATGCCCTGCATACAGACCCCTAAGTCAGGGGCAGATCTTGGTTGTCAGTCAGTCAGTCAGTCAGTGGATCACTTTGAGGACGAGATGACACGTGACAAATCTCCGAGAGTATAAATGGTCTGGCGGATAGACTGGGTACTAGTAATTGCGAGTCATTGTTTTCAACTAGTTTCGTGGGCGGCGATTGCTTCTGGCGTGTTGTCTTCGTTGCGTGTAAATTGCAGTCGTTTTCCCTGTGTTGGGAAAATTCTGAAGGGATTTCCGTCGCAAATTAGTAGTATTTGTTCAAGGTAAGTTGTGTTCTATTTTAAAATTGCTCTGTCGTGCTGTTTATGATTGGTTTTCTTTCTTTCATTTCGAAAATTAACTACACTGCTTTGCCTTGTTTGTTCTTTGTTATTTCATTCAGGTGTTGCTGAGTGGAGTTTCCTCGGCGATACGGGAGTTGTTTACTCACGCAAGGCAACATATCTATACTCGCCTTGTGTTTAGTGCGGATTGCACTGAAGCTAGCACGCTTTCGCAAGCCCACATTCATTGGCTTGAAATCCGGTGCGGGTCGCACCACATATCTCACAATTGCAATAAATCACGAGTATCTCACAAGTTCTCACAAGTTCTCATAAGCTCTCACAAGCTTTCACAAGCTCTCACAAGCCAGCATTTATTGGCTTGAACTATCGGTGTGGGTTACACCTCAAACTGAAAGAGTTGTTGTACTCTCAAAAATACTACCATTGAATAAGAGTCTTGCACTGCTGTTGTCTGTTATCAGCCGCCAGCATGGGAACAACAATTGAGCAATACAGGTCAAGGATCGGCTGTCACAACAATTTTGTCAAAGCCAAGGATGCCTTTTCACGTGTGCGAGGGCGATTTTGGAATACGATGCTAATGATGTTTTACTTAAATGTGTTTTACCTGCCAACATTAAAAGACGTTGTTGGACATTACAAGTTGTGGAATGAGGTGATGTTTTGGTTTAGTCAAATGATGTGCTACAATGTTTATATCCCATTGCTTATAAGGCAAGCAAATGATGTGGAGGAAAATCCAGGTCCTACAATATTTGATATTATTGATCCATCAACCACTGTGTCTGCTGACTCTAGTCAAGGAAATGAAGCTCTCTTTGGTGAGAATGCTGGTAAGCAATGTGTAGCAATGTCACTTACTGCTATTATATACCATCAAATACAAGATATTAGTTTGTGGACTAATTCGACATTGAATAATATTTTGGTTATTGGAAATAATCTATACAGTACTATAAGATGTTCTGTGCGAAAAAATGACTATTTGCTGTTAACTGATGTTCCAGACATGGTTTCAATATTTGATAACGTGTATTCATTACAGTATAGTGAGTCATTTAGGCATAGGTCATACTTGGCAAATCTTTGCCAGAATTTGTTTACTTTGCGGTGGAAATCTGTCATCGCGGGCCTTTGCCTAGTGCGACCCCAGGTTTTTCCTTTTGGCAAAAACTTTGCGAAACGGCAAAACATCAAAGACGCCGTAGTGCTTGGGTGGGGCAGGCAGATTTTCGAAAAGTCGAGCCAAACAATGGGAATCACAGAGGTAACTGTCAACGCTTGTCAGCGTTACATGAAAAACGATACGCGCGGGAAGTTCAATTCTAGTTCGCGGTCTTTAATCATGAACGGAGTTGGCTTTTTTTTGGCCCAATGCTCACACATGAATTCCCATGACCCAAGCGATAAAGTCCTAACGCAAGAATTCTTCGGCAACGTCGATTTCTTCCTCTGATCATGGCCTCTGTTAAAACCGTCAAACATTTGTCTGCCCATCGTTCGTTCAACAAGGAAAGACAATGAACTGCTGTAGGTTAAGCTGAACGAAGAGAAGAAGAATCACCGTAACTATGAGCACTCCTTCAACGGGACGCATACTTGTTTCGGTTTAGATCGTGATCGATATCATGTCTTTCGAAAACACATGGGTAAACAACGCGGTATCTAATATCTGGTTACTGACAATTTTCTCCCACAAGTGCGACCCTCCGTTTCTTTCTGAAAGTTTTCCTTTCCGGTTGCGGTTTCAAATTTTTGCCGTTTTTTGGCCGGCAAAGATGAAAACTTTTCCCAAGTGCGACCCATACCTTACTGGATGTTTGTTTATGACATCAAACATGGGTCCATATTTGTCTCTTAGAAATTCACAAACTCTCAAAACAATTACAACTGTTGTTTGTTAACTATTGGCATTAATACAGTTGCAGTTTTTAAGAATTCAGAGCAAAGCTTCAAAATTTTTGATTCTCATTCAAGGGATTTGTACGGGTTGCCAGATTCATTTGGGAAATGTACTGTGGTCTGCATTGAAGGGCTTGAAAATGTCTTGCCCACAAACAGGTGCTGTTCCCTTTGAAATGAAAGGTGTACATATCTTAATCAGTGGTGGTAAAACTGATATGCAAGATGTTCAGCAGGACCCAAAAAGTGATCATATATCTCAGTTGGGTAATGAAAATGATGCAAAAAGCGTAGATAACCAGAAACGAAAGTGTACAACTGAAATGAGTGAAATAAAAGAAAAACAGTTGATTGCTCGACGTAAATATGAGAAAAAAAGAAAGGCTAATGAAAGTCCAGAAGCTAGGGAAAAGAGGCTAGCAGCCAAATGTGAATCCAACAAAAAGAGAAGGGCAGCTGAAAATCAAGAAACTAGAGAAAACAACGTGAGAGCGGTTCACAAACGGATGAAGACTGCTATAGCGGTGGCAGCCATTGCTGCGAAACTTCAGCAAGATTTCTGGAGATGAATGCCAAATTAGACAAACTTTTGGGCTTATTCAGTGAAATGGAAGACCTAAAATCGCGCTTGACAGTAGTTGAAAGTGAAAATAAGAGTCTAAAGGAAGCAATGAAGTTCACAAATGAAGACTTGGAAGAAGTGAAAACGATATCGACCAACATGGGCGCCATCATGAACAAGAACACTGAAGATATTCAATCCCTTGAGAGAAACGTTCTATCCTTGAAACGCCGCAACATTAAGTTGGAAGCATATACAAGAAGAGAAAACATAAAGATTTTTAACATCGAGGAAAATGAAGGAGAAAACGACAACACAGAGTCATTAGTTCGTAACGTCCTTAGGGAAAAGATGAAAATTCCAAAGAAAGATGAGGAATGCATTCGCTTCGAGCGTATCCACCGAATAACACCACGGAGGTCGTCATCGAAACCAAGACCAATTATTGTCAAATTTAGCCATTACCAGGATAAAGAGTTTTTATGGTCCTTCGTGAGGAATCTTCAAGGAACTAACATCGGAATCGCCAATGATTTTCCGAAAGAAATAGAAGAAATTCAATCAAAGCTCTATCCCGTCCTAAAGAAGGCGAAGAAAGCCAAGCAATCTGCATTTTTTAAAGTCGACAGATTGATCATAAATGGACAGGTCTATCGAGGTAAGGAAACAGAAGATCTTGAACACTACGGTGCAATAATGTGAATGACTGTTTTTCCAGGGAGGGTGCAACGAAAAGCACACCATGGAATTAACGCTAATTCAGTTGACAGTGTTGATGTGTAAGGACCCTGCAATCTTTCTCCAGTGTTCTTTTAGTTTTGTTTATGTTGTCTTGATTTTGATCTTTTGGATCACCTGGGTTTGTTTAATACACGCTAATTTCTATTTTCTTTTTTTACGTAATTATTGTTTGCTAGTCTTGTGCAGTTTGTTTAAAATGTTTTTATATATCCAATCTGCCCGAGAACTGGAGACTACTTACGCCACTTTCGTTATCAAAATTACTCATATGTTTGGTTCCTTTTGCAATCAATTCCTCTTGCACTGTAGTTATAAATAGTACCTTGAGATTGATATCACTAAATGTGAGGGGCCTTAGCAATTTTAAGAAGCGAAGGATGATTTATACTTGGTGCAAAAAGAAAAACACAGATATAATATTTTTGCAAGAAACTCTCTCAACAAAAGAAGTAGAACGTCAATGGAGAAATGAATGGGGTGCGGAAATTATCATGTCTCACGGAAGCTCGAATTCACGTGGGGTCGCAGTCTTGATGAAAAAGGCGGAGAGGTTACTGTTCACTCAAAAATCACGGACCCTCAGGGACGTTTCATTATTCTTAAGGTAGAGTTCAACGAAAACTTGTATGTCTTAATCAATGTGTATGCTCCGAACAAAGACAAAGACAGTGTCAAATTCCTTGAGGCATTAAGAACAATTTTACGAACAGAAAATTTAGATATAGAAGAAAATCTTATTGTTGGTGGCGACTTTAACTGTCCGATCAATCCCATTCTTGACAAGAAAGGGGGATCATTATTACTGCGTAAATCAGTTGTTGCAAGCATTGGCTGTCTTCAGGAAGATTTAGATTTAGTTGATATATGGCGTGTCAAAAATCCTGTTTCCAGGAGCTTTACTTGGAGTCAAAACTCTCCAAACATTTTTTGCCGTCTTGATTACTGGTTAATATCTAACAATCTGCAAGGTTTAGTAATATCAACTAGTATAATCCCTGCTATAAAAACAGATCACGCTGCAATCTTTGTAGAATTTGGAACTAGAGACAACCAGATGAAAGGTCCCGGCCTTTGGAAAATGAATTGCTCAATTTTGGACGACGAAGATTATATAAGAGATATTTCTTTAAAGATCCCAAGTTGGATCGCTGATGGGGAAAGACAATTGTCCGACAATCGGACTATCTGGGATTGGATCAAATATAACATACGTGCACATGCTATCCAATATTCAAAACGGCGCGCAAAAGAAAGAAGCGAACAAGAGGTCGTTCTACAAAATGATTATACAGTCGCAAGTCAAAAGTATGAATCAAACCCATGTGATAGCAATGCAAATCAATTGACTGAAGCTAAAGAAAAGTTAGAGTTATTCTATGAGCAAAAAACTAAAGGAATAATTATTCGTGCGCGAGCTCGCTGGCATGAACATGGTGAGAGAAGTAATAAGTATTTTCTTAATTTAGAGAAGAGAAATTACGTCAAAAAACACATGCGAAAACTGAATATCAATGAATCTATAACAACAGATCCTTTTATTATATTGTCGGAACAAAAGAGGTTCTATCAAGATTTGTACACATCAAGTAACAACAGGATTGTAAATAATAATGCTGCCAAGTCGTTTTTAAATGATTTAAATATTCCTAAATTAACAGAGGAGCAGAAGCAAGCTTGTGAAGGGAAAATACTTTTAGAAGAATGCGAGTTGATTCTTGAAACGTTTTCTAACAACAAAGCCCCTGTGAACGACGGAATACCCATTGAATTTTATAAAAAGCTTTGGCCTTTAATTAGTGAACCTTTTGTTAAATGTGTAAGCGAGTGTTTTGAGAAAGGAGAAATGTCCTGCTCTCAAAAACGCGCTGTGATTACTCTTATTGAAAAGAAAGAAAAAGATCGTACTTTCTTAGAAAATTGGCGACCTATTTCTTTGCTTAACGTGGACGCAAAAATTATGTCCAAAGTCATAGCTTCCAGAATAAAAAATGCGTTACCTAGTATTATTCACTATAATCAAACTGGATATGTTAAAGACCGTTACATTGGTGAAACAATAAGATCTATTTTTGACACAATGGAATTCACTGACACGGAGAACGTTCCTGGTTTAATGATTTTTATAGATTTTCAAAAGGCGTTTGACAGCGTTGAATGGGATTTCATCTTAGGTTGCCTTGAGGCCTTTAACTTTGGCCCGGACTTTATTCAATGGATTAAAACATTTTACAAAAATGCCCAAAGCTGTGTAATAAATAATGGCACCACATCTGATTACTTTTTTCTAGAACGCGGTGTTAGACAAGGGGACCCGCTTTCCCCGTATATTTTTGTTTTGGCAGCAGAAGCTCTGGCAATTGCTGTTCGTCAAGATGCGACAATAAAAGGTATCTCAGTAGGGGGAGAAGAGACTAAATTGCTTCAATATGCCGACGATACGACTGCAGTTCTTGCAGATGTTAGCTCAGCTCAAGCACTTTTCGATTTACTGAAAGTATTTCAGAAAGCATCCGGCTTAACAATAAATTTTAACAAAACTGAAGGTATGTGGATTGGGTCCTCCAGGAATAATAAAGCAAAACCATTTGGCATTAAATGGCCTAGCGAGCCAATTAAGGCCCTTGGGATCTTTTACACTTATGACCAAAAGTTGCTGCTTGAGAAGAACTTCATAGAAAATTTAGACAAGATAAAGAAACTACTTAATGTCTGGTCCTCTAGAGGGTTATCTATTTATGGTAAAGTTACCATAATTAAAAGTTTGGTGATCCCTAAGTTTGTTTATTTAGCTTCGTTAATGCCTACCCCGAACAACGTGATCGTTGAATTGAATCGATTACTGTATAAATTTTTATGGAATGGTACGGACAAGGTTACTAGATTGTCAACAATAAATGAGTTTCAGAAGGGTGGCTTAAAAATGATAGATCTGGAATGTATGATTAAATCCTTGCGTCTGGCCTGGTTAAAAAGAATATTCAGCGAAAATGAGGGAACATGGAAAAATTATTTGCGTCATCTTTTGCTTAGTTTAGGAGGAATTTTTTTTCTCAACTGTAACTTTGACATCAAAGATTACACCATCGATTCTCTATTTTATTCTGAACTTTTAACGTGGTGGTCAGAGTTTCGTGAAAACTTTGCGTCAACTAAGGATTGGCGTAACATTATATGGAACAATAAAGAAATTCGTATCAACAATTCTCCAATCTTCTACAAAAATTTCTTTGATTCTGGTATAGTTAGAACAAGTGATTTGTTGCTTAATTTAAATAGCACTGAATCTTTCAATATTATCAAAAATAGAGTTGAAAAAACAAATTTTCTTACCTGGGCTGGCCTTCGTCATGCTGTTCCCCGTGAGTTAAAAAATAATACGATGTCACCGATATCTTCATCATCATTTGTATTTAATAATAATGTTTTTGATATCACAAAGAACAAATCAAAACATTATTATTCATTGTTAATAAATAAAAAGGCACAATTTCCTAGTGCCTTTAACAAGTTGCAAGGCGAATTTCACTTCTCCATTGATTCTTTGCAAAAAGTGTTTATGCTTCCACATAAAGTCGCACTTGAACCTTATGTTAAGGCCTTTCAATATAAGATACTTAATTCTATCCTTTATACTAATACTAAACTCTATAAAATTGGCTTCAGTCTTTGTAATAAATGCACCTTTTGCCAATCAGATTTAGAGACATTGCATCATCTTTTGTATAGTTGTCCACACTCGAAAAAGTTCTGGAATGAATTTGAACAGTATTGGTTTTCCATCACGAAGGAGAGAATTTGTCTTACTAAAAAGGATATAATTGTAGGTATCATAACAAGATCTTGCCCCTTGCTTAACTATCTTCTTATTATTGCAAAACTTTACTTATGGGATTGCAGAAGGAATCAAACCTTGCCAAATGTTATGGCGTTTAAATTGAAAGTTCAATTGAAATACGAAACAGAACTCTATATTGCGCGTACTGGCAACAATATGAAGTTTTTAAGAGAAAAGTGGGCGACCTTTGAATCGTTGTAACAACTTTTGTTTCCTATTTCTGTTTCTGTTTTAATTGAGAAAGGATTGCGGGGGGGGGGGGATTTGGGGAGGGGGGTAGGTATGTGTTAAGTAATTCGGTATTGTAATAAGGATAGTGTACTATGAGATGTATGTGTTTTGTAGTATTGAAATAAAGTATCTGTGAAAAAAAAAAAAAAAAAAAAAAAGAAACTAGAGAAAACAGGCTAGCTTACCAACAGGAATACTATAAGAAAAAATGTGCAAATGAAAGTGCTGAATGTCGAGAAAAAAGGCTAGCAAGCATGCATACACATCAGAAAGAAAAGCATGCAAGTGAATCTGCTGAATGCAGACAAAAAAGGCTATCAAACAAGCGGGCTCATCAGAATAAAAAGCGTGCAAATGAATCTGCTGAATGTAGAGAAAAAAAGCTTGCAAGCAATCGTACACATCAGAAAGAAAAATGTGCAAATGAATCTACTGAATGTAAAGAAACAAGGCTAGCAAGAGAGTGTACACATCAGAAAGAAAAGCGTGCAAATGAACCTACTGAATGTAGAGAAACAAGGCTAGCAAGCAATCGTACACATCAGAAAAAAAAGCGTGCAAATGAATCTCCGGAATGTAGAGAAAAAAGGCTAGCAAGCAATCGTACACGTCAGAACAAAGACCGTGCAAATGAGTCTGCTGATTGCAGAGAAGAGAGGCTGGCAAAACAGCGTGAATATGACCAGAGGAACCATGTAAATGTTTTCAACAGCTCAACTGTTGCCGATGAAATTAGAAAGTTTCATACTGCTGTGTCCAGTGGCCCTTGGTATATATGTTCTTGTTGTGACCAGTTGTGGTATAAACACAGTGTAACTGCTGCCAAAAAGCTAAGAATTTCTAATCCTGATATAGTAAAGTAATAACTAAGTAAGACAAGTGTTGTTGACGTTGAGTGGATCTGTCAGTCTTTTTTTTTTGATATTTAAAAAAAATTAAATCCCACCTTATGCAGCTGAAAATGGAATGTCGTTCCATTAAAACCAGACTTCTTTAATTTAAATGAATTAGAATGCAGACTTCTAGCACCTAGATTGGCTTTTCAAAAGCTTATGCAAGCTCCAAGAGGAAATCAATTGAAAATAAAAGGAAATGTTGTAAATGTGCCGGCCGATGTTAACAATACTGTTAATGTATTACCACGTTTGCCTCACGAAAGTGGCACAATCAAAGTTCAGTTAAAGAGGCAATTGCAATATAAGAATTCTGCATTATCATTAAATGTGAGACCATATAAAATTTTGCAAGCAGCAAACTGGTTAGCCACTAACAGTGCTCTTTATAGAGAACAAGGAGTTTCCTTCAGTGAAGATAGAATATCTAGCTATAATGTAAACTTGCCTCAAAGTGAAACTGACAGTGTGAATCTTCCACAAGTTAATTACCAAATGAATAGTTCATGTAATGTTGAAAATACTGCCAATGAATGGAAACAACTAGATGATGGTTGGACTGAGGTTGATGCAGAAATACCTGCAGGAATAACTGATACTATGTTAACAGCAACTGACTTTCTGGAGGACAGCGAACGAGCACAAATTTACAGCATTGCACCTGGAGAAGGAAATAAACCTTTGAGTTTATTTAGAGTTACATATTCTGAAGAATTAGCATATCCAGGAATATATTTAGGTCAAAAAAGACCTGAAAATGATAAGAGACTAGTTAATGTTCATTTCAGTGATATTTGTAAATCAGAATTGAGAAGGTCAGACCGACGAGCTGCTTTGTGTGTGGAGAATGTATTTTTTAAAACTAAAAAGTTGCAAATGAAGATTCTTTTGGGAAAAGCTCAAATAGCTTTACGAAAATGTAAAGGGAACAATAGAACTGTCACAGCTGGTCAGTTAAAACAGCAGGGTACCTTGGAAAGATTAGTTCATCTTGATGAACGCTACAAATTTTTAAGAGCACTTCGTGGCTCACTTCCTTATTTTGAGAAAGCAAAAAAGGATATCTTTGCTATGCTCAGACAACTAGGACCTGCTACTTTGCTTTGTAGTTTTTCATCAGCTGAAACACAGTGGATACATCTCCTTAGAATACTTGGCAAGCTTGTTTATGATAAAGATTATTCAGACAATGAACTAGAGAATTTGAACTGGGAAGAAAAATGTAGGTTAATTCAGAGTGATCCAGTGACTTGCGCACGCCATTTTGATTATCAATTCAATCAATTCTTAAAGCATTTTTTAATGAGTATTGCTGCTCCCTTAGGAAAAATAGCAGACTGGTTTTCAGTGTTCTCCTTATCAGGCGGTAACAGGTAAAACTTACCGCCTTAAACACTACTCTTTACCACCTAGAACTGCTTGGAAATCTTGAAAGTATCACAAGAAATATCCCTTCTTTACCGGTTTGAAAATTTATTGTACCTTCTGTGTTGGAAACTTGGGAGAAC
>JAHPZR010004874.1:0-30000 GCA_019787425.1 Platygyra sinensis
CTGCGGGGTCTCCCGAGTGACAATCGAGGACATCCATTAAAAGTTTGTTTACTATAACTACATATGTGTTTCGCCAACGAAAAACGGACCGGACAAGGATTTGAACTTTGGACCTTTGTGTTATGAGCCAACACGCTGACCGCTGCGCTATCTAGTCAAAATAACTTCAAATTAAAAAGTAAGCTAAATGCTTACAGGTTCGATCCTGACCGGGACAGTATTTTTTATACGGACTCTCACAACCCTCATTTACCATATGTAAACGCACGATTACTTAACCAATAAGTGACAAATTCAACAAGGTTTTTTTTTTACCCTTTCCGACAACAAATCTATGAAATTCATGTTTTTGTACTGCGCATGCGCACTCACCAGGAAACAGTGTACCATCTTCCGCAGGGTCAGAGGCCTTTTCGTGACTCATATATAAACAGCCCTTGACCTTATGGTTTACCAGAATGTACTGCACATGCGCAGTGACTAAAGTGACAGAGTAAGTTGTCCCTCATGGATAAGTAAACATGACATGATCAGGGGCTAGGCCTGGGGCCAAAGGGTTAGAGGGGGACTGGGACGTCACTAGGGGATAGGGGACTGGGAAGTAACGGGCCGCCATCTTGGGTTAGGGCTAGGGTTCATTTGCATACGAATTAGGGCTCAGAGAACCAATATTAATCAGAGCGCTCCATTTGGCCAGAAGGGTCCCATACAACTACTAACTATTAGCGCAAAATCTTGTTCTTTCTAATACAGTGAACTAGTTATTTGGATTTATGAAACCAGCTGTATTGCGAATTACATTTAAGGTGTCTCAAACTTTTCTGCATTACAGAGCAGTTATCATAAGGGCTCTCACATATCTGGGGCGGATCTGGGGCGGATCTGCGGGGGGGGGGGGGGAAGGGTTTGAGGGGTTCAACCGAAACCCCTAAATTGATACATAAAAATGAAACGTTACAACACTCTGGCTTGGCCTTAATATCCTAGCCGCGGGTGTTTAAAAAGGGGATGATTATAATAAGAAATCGCATGATGTTAATTTTACCTACATCATCGAATTGTGGTGCAAGCGGGAAGTTAGAGCCCGAAAGAAACGTGAGAGTTACTCGAGGCGATAGCCACGAGCATCTCTAGGTTCTGAAGCATAAAATTCAAGGCTTCAGTAAAAACGGCAAAATTTCTTGGTGGCGAAAACACTATTGAACTCGTACATTCTGTGGAAAAATGTTTTGAGTTTTCAAACCAGAACTGATATCTTTGTATCTTGATCAGAAACTGAATTGCCTGTGCTAATGAAGCAAATTTTGTGAACAAAAAGATATATTACATTGACGCCGGACACTGACCCAGATACGAGTCATACTAAATTGGTCGAAGAGTGAAGTAAGTTTTATTGATGACAGAACGCTTCCTTATTTTATCGTCTCCAAAATGGACAAGAAGTACAAAAAAACTTAAGACCGCGCTATTTTAACTCCTTTGAGCCCACAAAAACATTACGTAATATGTATAGCAACAACGTTTTGCGAGAAAACATTACCTGAAAACAATTTAAAAGATTGGAGACAATAGAGATTGCGTGATTCAAAGTTGCTTAGTGCCTGGGTTGTAAGAGATTTTCACATTCTTTGCATAGCGTGGTGGCGTGATTTGTAATAGGAGACTTTGTTTACCTAGCTCGAAGGAGAAAAGGTCTCACAATTGACCTTTCAAACGAATATATATTTGGATATGTTCAAAGGGTTTTGACGAGCGCCATGGTTTTATTTTTTTCCCCAGAAAACTCCACCACTGCTTCTGGCACGATCTCATTCATCACCGTAAGGGCATTCCAGTAAACAAGATCTTATTTATCACCGTCAGCGCAAACCATGGCTGACGCCATGAATATTCCCTTCGAAAGTGAACATGCAAGCAAAACGAAATACAGCTTAACTCTCGATACTTTCAGCCTTAGTAGCCAGCAACTGATCCTAACTTACATTCTTTATCCTTACAAATGCCTTGACGTGCATCTCCGAGGGATTTTGGCCCAGTTTTGACCAAATAAACATTCTCCCCAACTAACCGCAAGTTTATTTAATTCGCTAACTGTACTGAGGAGAGGTATGACGAAAAGAGCTGAGAAATGGCCTGTAATTTGCTGATGATGACATCATCCGCGGAGGTTTGGGATTAGTAACTGACAAAACTAAAAAAAACAAGAAGTTTGAAAAAACTTAAAACCGCGCTTTTTTAACTCTTTTGCGCTCACAAAAACATTACGTAATATTTAGCAACAACGTTTTGCGAGAAAGCATTACCCGGAAACAATTTAAAAGATGGTTAGAACTTGTTTCCATATGTCAAACCGCCCTTGGATACGTTGTGATGCGTACACAAAGTAAATACTGATTATAGGCCTAAGCACTGAAAATACTGATTAGGGTTAGGGTTAATGGTTAGCTTCTTTATAGCGTTCGGGTTTTCGATATAGTACTTAAATCAAACCATTTACTGGCGGCAAATCCTCGGTGGTCTAGTGGTTAGGGTAGAAGACTGCCGATCTGGCACGCCGGGTTCAAAGCTACCTCATTTGTTGAGCAGAAACTAAGTGTAAGTGAATAGGGAGAGGGCGGTTTGAGGTATGGAAACAAGTCTTTACCTTAAAAGTTCGAAATACCGCGTTAATCAAATATGTCGCTTGAATAAATATCAAATGAAAACAAAGCCAGTTGAACAAATATGAATAGATCCCAAACATATCCTAAAATTCGTGTGAATAAAGACGGATGAAGTATAAAGTATAAAATTATAATAAAAGGTGTGATCTCGGTCACGAAACCCACCTAAACAAAAAGACCTAGCTCTATCACTTGATTTCTTAAATGTTACATAGTACATGGTCATTGGTCATAGTTGCAGACATATGTAGTCGTGCATTGGAAAGTAAAAGTCTTTCAAACGTGCTGATAGATTAGGGCGGATACAGGATTTTAGAAAGGGGGATTGGAGATATGGACCACCGTGGGCAAACCATGTAGGGGTCCCTGGGGCATCTTCCCCTTGAATTGAATTTGTAAAATGGAGGTCCTCGGAAGTCTGATTTCCGGCAATCTGGGGCCAAGCCAGAGTGTTGTAACGTTCTATTTTTATGTATCAATTTAAGGGTTTCGGTTGAACCCCTCAAACCCTTCCCCCCCCCCCCCGCAGAACCGCCCCAGAACCGCCCCAGATAAGTGAGAGCCCTTATGATAACTGCTCTGTAATGCAGAAAAGTTTGAGACACCTTAAATGTAATTCGCAATACAACTGGTTTCATAAATCCAACTAACTAGTTCACTGTATTAGAAAGAACGACATTTTGCGCTAATAGTTAGTAGTTGTATGGGACCCTTCTGGCCAAATGGAGCGCTCTGATTAATATTGGTTCTCTGAGCCCTAATTCGTATGCAAATGAACCCTAGCCCTAACCCAAGATGGCGGCCCGTTACTTCCCAGTCCCCTATCCCCTAGTGACGTCCCAGTCCCCCTCTAACCCTTTTGGCCCCAGGCCTAGCCCCTGATCATGTCATGTTTACTTATCCATGAGGGACAACTTACTCTGTCACTTTAGTCACTGCGCATGTGCAGTACATTCTGGTAAACCATAAGGTCAAGGGCTGTTTATATATGAGTCACGAAAAGGCCTCTGACCCCTGTGGGAGATGGTACTCTGTTTCCTGGTGAGTGCGCATGCGCAGTACAAAAACATGAATTTCATAGATTCGTTGTCGGAAAGGGTGAAAAAACACCTTGTTGAATTTGTCACTTATTGGTTAAGTAATCGTGCGTTTACATATGGTAAATGAGGGTTGTGAGAGTCCGTATAAAAAATACTGTCCCGGTCAGGAATCGAACCTGTAAGCATTTAGCTTACTTTTTAATTTGAAGTTATTTGGACTAGATAGCGCAGCGGTCAGCGTGTTGGGCTCATAACACAAAGGTCCAAAGTTCAAATCCTTGTCCGGTCCTTTTTTCGTTGGCGAAACACATATGTAGTTATAGTAAACAAACTTTTAATGGATATCCTCGATTGTCACTCGAGAGACCCCGCAGGGTCGTTTTTACAAAGCTAAAAGTACTCCGCTGAACAAGAAAAAGAAAATCTTAGTGCAGCAAGGAGGAAACTTTTAAGTGTCTTGTTACCACCGGTGCTGCGTGTGTTGAGTTCGATTCTCACCTAAAATGAATCATACCAGGCGCATGATTCTAGTCCCTGAAAATACATTGGAACGATTACAACAACGTCAACAAATATTAACACCACCCGTGACACAAACTCTGAAAAACTTGGACAGTGAAATGAGCGACATTTTATCCAGCAAGCAACTGGACGATGAAGCAAAGGCAACACTTTATAATCAAGTGTTGCAGCGTTATTTGACTTATTATGATCAGCGAAAAGGTCAACCCCTCCACGTAAAATTAACAACTCCTAAACCTGTGGAAACACCCAAACCAGAAGAGAGTGAACAAACTAGTAAAGAATCCACCGCGGAGGCAGAAACTATTCCGACTTCAGCAGTAGAACAAGAAGTAATGAAAAGTGTACCCAAGCTCTACAAGGCGGGGGCAAGGCAACTCTTGGATAAGATCAAAGAACATCGAGATGTGTTGAATTGGAACGAAAAAGGAGAACTGATGTATGAAAACAAACCCATAACAGGGTCTCACGTGGTGGATTTAGTCAACGATACCCTGCGTCACCGTAAAGGATTTGAACCCGTGGGATGGTCAGTGTTTGCGAGAGGTCTGGCACGAATGAATGTACCAGAAAATATTGTGCGCAACCCCCAGAGGCAAAGTGCCATCCGGGAATTCAAAGCAAGAGTTAGAGAGGAGACTCCAGACAGTCCTTCCCGTTGGCTACCTACTCCACCTTCTACCTCATCCCCCGTGAAAAGGCGGAGAGCAGCAAGCCCGCGCCCTCAAGCTGTTCGCTGGTTACGATTATGAATCACGAGAACAGACATTTTATTATTGTAAATAGTTTTCTTTACTTTGATTACTCAATAAAATACGTTTAAGCTAAATCAATTACACGGTGTATTTAATGAACTTGATGCTGTGCTTTCGCTCCTTGAATGTTTTCATAGGTATGATATGTTCTGAGACCTAGCGGAAAATGTTTTTCGATAAAGCGTTTAACAAGAAAATCATTGCGTTGTTTATTTTAGAAAAACGATGCACAATGGTGCTCATACCAATATTACGACAGCGAAATAAAGCATAATACAGACAGTAATGTCCACAGACTTTTGAATCAATGCTTTGCAATGTCACAGAGTTAAAGCTCCAACCGTTAGAATTATTGTTCAAAAACGAAGAAAATGTTCCAGCATAATTGCTTGGGGGTAATCCATAAGAGTCGAAAAATTCTCCTTTTCGATCTTTTGTGAAATAAAACGCAACCCAGTGTGATCCAGGCTTCTCACTAGTATCCACGTTGGCAATAAACAAGGCTGGGAAGGACGAAACCCTTGTAGGTAGTTTATCCGAAGGGTACACTCCTTGAAATACAGCACGTGTATATTTATCTTTCTTCAAAATAATCGCCAGCTGAGTGCTATTCATTCTAGTTTGTGTAGTCGTACAGAACGTTTCGACTCGCGTCAATCTCGATCACGTTTTGAAACTCGGCGTAAATGATGAGGTTAACCGTGTTTGCGAGTGCTTGTCCAAAATGAAGCTCGATACGAAGATTTCCCTGTTTTGTAAGCTCAAAATGATCACCAGAGCAGTGGTCTGGGGACAAGTCAAAGCAGAACGCTGTGTAGCCAGAAGCATAATCTCCTCTATTTATTTGATTGCCAGCATCCTGGGAGAGTTTTCCTGTTCCAGAAAAAAGGCTTTGAAATCCGGCTATGAAATTTTGACCGCCAGCCTCACTAAATTTGAGAAACAGGGGTTTTCGAGGTATCTGTTCCCCGTCCACGTAAACACCCACTTGGGTTAGGTTGTGGTGCTTAAAGTTATATGGGTTGGAGCCATATGTTCCGTTATAAGCTTCTGTATCCACCATTACACATACTAGACGCTTTGGAATGTGTCCCAAGAAGAGGTTATCCGGCGTAAAACTACTGAACCCTCCGGGGATGGAGAGAACTTTACAATCCACTCGACGAATGGGGTACTTGGCAGTCGATTGCTTTAGAGCAGCTGCATGTCCCAGAGTAATGGAAGAGGCCACTTTGACTTTTCGAACGTATAGAATTGCTTCCGTGATAACCACCTTGTGATTAGCTCCAGGGACTGATGAGACTAAGCAGAAGGAATTTTTAGCTCTGTTGAGCTTTAGCCTTAGATTAACTCCGTTCAAAATTAAACGGTCTTGGAAGAAAATGTCGCTGTGGATTGGTCCCATCATGTCCACTGTGTTACTTTGCTTTGTAAATGTATAACGAGCTTTTAAACCCATATTAGCATCCGCATCGTCAGCCACAGGGTCCACGACATCCATCTTTCCAGGAGTATCTTTGTAAAACATGGCCATAGATAGCTGACTTGATTTCGCATCTCCTCCATAGTTGAACAACGTTTCAATCATGGCACGATAAGGGTAGGTGTTAGTCGATGGGGAAATTAGTCGCTCGTTCAAGGAAACATCCACCTGTGAAAACAGAGAATGTAGAAATAGGTTCACGGGTCCCACTTTTGTCTCGGCATCTAAAGCGGTACCGTTTGCTTTGGTGATCTTCGCTTTCACAAACAGCTGGGTTTTTGCCAAGTCCAGATATTCTTCTCCAGTTCCAGAGACATTAAATTCTATGGGACCAGTGTCAGTGATATTACTGAGGGGGTGGTACTCAATCCATTGCCCCTTGGTGATAGACGTTTGTGTAGCCGGAATAGTAAAGAGATCGAGTTCTGACTTTGTGCACTCTTGAGATTCGTGATGAACAAAAGCCATTTTTACTTCAAGAAGGAAAATTTGTCTTCGGGTTTCTCTTGCTGCGGAGATGTTTTCCGTTTCTTGCCTGGAGGCGAACTGTTTTTTCTTGGTTGTGCTTTCCTTTTTGTACCTTTTTTACCAGCACCTGACTGCGGAGAATCCTGGGAAGGTAGACCCAGAGCTTGTTTAGCACGCTTTTTTGTTGCTGTCTTAAGGTTTTCTCCAGCTAACACATCTTGTGCAACATCGACACCCGTTTGAAGAGCTTTTTTACCAAGCATTTTAGCGCCTTGCTGTAAATGAGGCATCGCCCAACGGAAAAGGCCTTTAAATATGGAACCTAAGCCATATCCTCGCTGAAATCGAGCACCGTGAAAGGCTGGTAAATTCCCACCCTTTTGCTTCGCTTGATCTAAGTAATACTGCTCGTACAACTTGTGATTAGGGGTGTGAATTTTCTTCATCTTTTTAAAAGTTCACTGGTCTGCTCTGTCGAAAATGAAGTGTAAGCAACACTCTCCCAAACTCGAATGGTACGGTTTCTCCTGTGTCCCGCTTTATATTGACTTCGATACTTTCGAACTGCTTTCTGCTGACAGGTAAGTATTGCGGGCGAATAAATGACTTGCTGATTCTCTCTCCATCCTTCCCTTCTACGGGTACGATTCGAAGGAGGGGAACAAGTGCGTCCCCGACGTATTGTGGTTGAATAATATCACAATACACGTAAAGATCGTGAAAGCCGTGATCTAAGTCCGCTTCTCTTTCGGCGGTAGAAGTCTTGGAAATAACTTCTTTTGGTAAAAATCCCAGCATTTGCCCGATGTCGGAAAAATACACTTCGACCTTATTTTGTAGGTGTACGGTCACTTTTCGGTTCAGAGTATCAAGGGATAATTGCACTTCATCTTTGAATCGATTATTCGCACTGACCACTTCGTTAATCTTATTTATTAGATCGGCGACCGAGGAGTAATGTCCCTGTGGAACTATCAAAGGCTCCCACATATCGTCTAATTCTTGATTACGGAGATAAAATCGATTCTCAAAATTTCCTTGTACATTATTCCAGCTGTGAGGATAATGGATTTCTGTTAGCGCTACTTCCCAGTCCCCTGTTAAACTAACGGTTTGAGGTAAACCAACCAGATACTCTGTCAATGTGTTGTTAGGGAATTTATCGAGGCTGGCATTGCTGGGAAGATGCAAGTAAAATTGTACTACCTCCATCGTATCTTGTGTTCAAATGAAATTTTTACTCTGGGTATTCTTAATTTATAAAAAAAACACACGACTATCATTTCATTCTTCTTTTATTCACTACGTAAAGAAGCATTACAGCTACAGTTTCGAAATATCTCCTTCAGAAACCCAGCTATTAAACTTGTCTGCGTAGCCTTTCCATTTCACAAGATATTCCACTACTCCTTTGCGCTTTCTCTTGCGCAAGATCTTTTCAATGCGATAAACATCATCGTTCTTGATTATTTTTTGTAGTTCAGGTTCGTAGAATGTTCCTTCTAGGATCTCTCCAGCATCATCTTTCAGTTTATAGACCGGTACTTGGCGCGCAAATCGTTTGTAGATCGTAAACATTTCTTCCGTGTAATTGGGAGGTAAGACTTTTCAAACATCCGCTTAACCTTACTAATCCTTACGCGATCTCCCACTTGAAATTTGAATCGAACTCGTTTCTGTACATCACTGCCATACAGTGTGTCCCACACCTTAGCTTCATTGGCTTCAGTCACCTGAGTGGGTTTCATTTTAATGCTACGATGGTAAGTGTTATTGTAGGATTTTACCAACTTAGGTAACACATCGATGTAAGTAAGAGTGTTTTTAGCTGTGAAGTACTTGTACATCTTGTTCTTAAAGGTACGATTGAATCTCTCTACTACCGATGCTTTGAGCCCAGACTTGACGGTAAAAAACTCAATGTTATTTTCACGTAGGAATTTCTGAAACACACGATTAAGGAATTCAGTGCCCTGGTCAGTTTGAAGCTTTGATGGTTTTCGTCCAGAGGCAAGAATCGTCTGAAAAGCTTTGACTAGTTCTTGCCCTTGTTTTGTCTTTAAAGGCACCACCCAGGCATACTTGCTAAAAATTTAAAAACACTAATAATCTTCTGTAAACACCTCTGAATGAAGACGTTATAACTTGTCAAGCATCGATCCTGGCAGTTCACAAAATTTCTCTCCTAGAGAAGAGATTTCACTTAATGGCATATTCCTTGCTATTAGGCGAAATCGGTAAAATTTGATTCGAAGCATTGAGAGCGTTAGACCCATGTTAACTCGAATAGCGTCAAGCACACACTGACTTAAAATCCCCTCATGAACGCACTTTATTATTTCAAAGATAAAACTCGTTTTCAATTTCATTGATTACATAATCAAGGTCCATTAGGTTTTTTCTTGTTTCTGATAATATTCTAGGGGCATTTCACTTCTGTAGGGTCAGCGTTAAAAAATTCTTCAGCGTTATCATCTTTGTGGATTACCACACTACTGAAATCGTTCGTTTTGGATTACAACTGAACAAAACTGTTTGCAAAACTAGATATATCAAGCCAAAATCGCCCAAAGAGCCAAAAACGCCACATTTTAGCGTTGCGTTTTTTTCTTAGAGCACGCGTGGAATCGCTCGTGGCCATCGTCAGAAGAAAGCACACGCGTGCTTTCAATAAAAGTTTTCCCCTATCTCTGCAAAAATCACTGATAAAACACTAAATAAGTTAATAATTTCTCTGTAAAGGAAATCTCGAATTTCTCACCTAATGTACATTTTCAGAAAGAAAGGAATATGTCTTGCATCGTTATCCATGTGTTCGTATTAGGCTATACTATTGTTGTTGATTGGATAACGTACCTACAACGTTTTTGAACGTACCGGATCTGAGCCTGCGGTGGCATACGTGAGGTCGGGAGTTCAAATCCTACAAGGGCCATAAGTCATAATTTTTTCCTTTTTTTTCTTTTCTGTTTTTCTTCTTTTGTTTATTTTATTACAAATTTCATCGTTTTCGTTTTTATAAACAATCTATTAGCTTTGTAAAAACGACCCTGCGGGGTCTCTCGAGTGACAATCGAGGATATCCATTAAAAGTTTGTTTACTATAACTACATATGTGTTTCGCCAACGAAAAAGGACCGGACAAGGATTTGAACTTTGGACCTTTGTGTTAT
Organism: Platygyra sinensis; assembly: GCA_019787425.1. Classification (NCBI taxonomy): domain Eukaryota; kingdom Metazoa; phylum Cnidaria; class Anthozoa; order Scleractinia; family Merulinidae; genus Platygyra; species Platygyra sinensis. Next base: position 10,105 of record JAHPZR010004874.1, read on the forward strand.
GAGCCCAACACGCTGACCGCTGCGCCATCTAGTCAAAATAACTTCAAATTAAAAAGTAAGCTAAATGCTTACAGGTTCGATTCCTGACCGGGACAGTATTTTTTATACGGACTCTCACAACCCTCATTTACCATATGTAAACGCACGATTACTTAACCAATAAGTGACAAATTCAACAAGGTGTTTTTTCACCCTTCCCGACAACAAATCTATGAAATTCATGTTTTTATACTGCCATGCGTAGTGACACAGTAGCTCGTACCACAAACGTCAGAGGACATTTCATGACTCATATATAAACATCCCTTGACCTTATGGTTTACCAGAATGCGCTGCGCATGCGCAGTGACTAAAGTAACTGAGTAAGTTGTCCCACATGGATAAGCAAACATGTCATGATCCTAATATAATATTCATTTGACGTAGTAGACTAGTAACGAGGGTTACCACCTTCTTAGGTCGCGATCTTGAATATGTAAATTAGGGTTGCAAGGGACTGGGAAATAGAGGAGGACAAAGGGGACTGGGAACTAGGGGAGGGGTCACGTGACGTCATAAGAATGACGTCATTAGGGACTAGGCATGGGGCCTAGGGGCCTAAGAACTAGGGGAGGGAAAAGGGGACTGGGAGGGGTGACATCAGAGGGGTTAAGGGCCGCCATCTTGGGTTAGGGCTAGGGTTCATTTGCATAAGAATTGGGGCTCAGAGAACCAATCAGAGCGCTCCATTTGGCCAGAAGGGTCCCATACAGCTGTTATAGTTTTTTTTCCATTGAAGGGAAATAAATAAAGCCATACATAACTAAATAAAATTTTAAACACCGCTACGTGAAGGCAAATCTTAATGCAACGAATAACTCTGTCAGTCTGCTCTGGACGCTTTTATTTCTTATATTTCTCAAGGTCTGGGATCTTCTAGTGTTTTCATGGCTACAAAGCTGCATGCACTGCAACGCAGTCATCGATCGCAAAGGTGATTATATTACCACGGCAGTCCTTAAAAAAATGACTTCCTTTAGATTGCTTCTAAGTTTAATGTTTCCCACCAATAGTTAAATCCATATCTATGGTATTGCTTAATGTAGCGTAACTATCTCTGTTTTAACTATCTTTATTTTCAGTTGCGAGTACACATCCACTACTAACAAGCCGCACATGAGTCTTCGCTGTGATTACAGTGACCTGACCCAATCTGGTCAACTGGGCAATTTAATAATGAATCCTCCGATCTTTGGCAACTTATATTTATTACATGATCACTCAAGATAGGTCCAGATCTCGTTTCATATACGCTGCACTTGTAGGGGTGAATGTTGCCTTAGAGTAGCCAAGCTCACATTTGAGTCATCATATAACAGGTGTCATCACACACGGTGCTTTGTTTTGGACTATTTTTAAATTTAGATTTTCTTACCTACAATAAAACCTGTCTACGGCGTTGGCTAGCATATGGCAGTGTAACAATCTATATCTCTGTTTAATCGCTTTCAGTTTAAGTATATATTCACTAATAGCAAACCACACTTGAGTCCTCGCTGTGACTACAGTGACCTGGCGCGTACTGGTCAAATGGGCAATTTAATAATGAAGCTTCCGATCCTTGGCAATTTGTGTGATGCCTCAAGATAGGTCCAGATCCCGGACCGTAAGCTGCCCTTCCAGGGGCGGAGGTTGCACCAGAGTAGCCAAGCTCACGACACGCTACATTTGCATCGTTCATATCCCAGGTATCATCACACACTGTGCCCCATACTCCGTATTCATAAACTTCAACACGGCCGTAATTAGCTCCACCACCTGCCAAACGAATGACAGAAGAGCCTTGACGACACTGTACACTCACGTCTTGGGAATGGTTACAACTATTGTTTCCCCAATCACTTTGACTGCAGTCGTAGATGTGTGACTCACTTCCCAAGCATGCCACGTTACTTAACCATATCGGACCGGATCCTTGACCGTGCGTTGCCCCACTAAACGCTTGAGAGGCTTGTGGGAAACCAAGCTGTTTGCATACCACGTGGGCATCATTTATATCCCACTGACCATCACAAACTGTGCCCCATTGGCCATTATAGAAGAATTCGACTCTTCCGGTTGATGGCGTTTTACCATTGATACGGATGCTTCCATCTGTTATGACTAATAAGGACAATATACAAATATTTAATTATCAAAACGTGCGACAATATGCGTGACATTATGTTGTAATACTGATGAGTTAAAGAGCGAACTCACAGGCAATGTAGTTTTCCTGCAGTGCACATGGCCGACGTTAAAGTGTTATATTGAGTTTCTACTGTTAACTTTCCTGTCGTTCCTTGAAGTCATAACGATCATCATGATGTCAGAAATATTGTCAGGAGTTGGATTTCAGTCTTAGTTGTGGAATATTTCTTTCTTGAATTCACTGAATTATCGCTGCTCGCGCAAATTGGACCCACGTCGTCAATAATGGCGGAACTTCAATTTTCCCCGCCACCAGAGCCCTTGCAACTTTCGATAGGAAATTCCTCCCAAAATTGGAAACGATTTAAGCAAAAGTGGGACAGCTACGATCTAGCTTCTGGCAGCCTGGGGTAGCTGATAACGATGATGCAGGTTAGCCACCTTTTTTACTGTTATTGGAGATGAAGCTTTGGATGTTTACAAATCCTTCACGTGGGTCAGTGAGGAGGACAAATTCAAAATCGACTAAGTTTGGGAACAGTTCGAGAAATTTTGCGAACCCCTGAATAATACAACCTATGAAAGGTACTTTATTCTTTGCTCGAGGTCAGGAAAGTGGTGAGTCTATTGACAAGTATGCTACGGTCTTAAGAAATGCATTAGTATGGCTGACAATTTTATTATGGATTTCGAGATTTGAAAGATTGATTGATACTTGATCGCATTGTCCTGGGAGTAATTAAAGGATAATAATAGTAATAACCATCATCATCATCATAAGAAGAAGAAGAAAAATAAGAATAAGAGGAAAAACCAGAAGAAGAAGAAGAAGAAGAAGAAAGATAACGATGACGATGACGATGACGATGACGATAACGATAATGATAATGATAATGATAACAATTGCTGGTTTTCAGTGTCACGCTATTCAAAATAGATCAAAATAAAAATTAAAACCGTTGAATAGATAAAGGCCAAAATCTGGGAAAAGAAAGAAAGTAAATATGCAATGACTCTCGCCAAGATTCAGGTCACGCCAATTTTTCTTAAGCAAGATATGCGGTGAAAATTTTACCCAAATTTGTAGAGATTTATATGGAGACACCATGCATGGCGGCCGGAAACCAACAGAAACATCTGTCACTGAGTTTTGCTACAAAAGCGTGAATACATCTCTCGAGGAGAAATCAAAAATATTAAAATAAAACTTTTTCCATTACATGAACTGTTCATATAGCCAAATTCCCCGAAATAAGTCACTTTTTTAAACCAACATGACAGCTCTCTCAGGAGTCATATAAATGCTACGTCACGCAAAAGCTTAAAGATTCAAGAAAAGTCTATCAAAAAGTCAAGAATACATTTGGAACGAAAATTTGTGTAAACATTAGTTTTCAGCTGCTCTAGCTTATACATCATTAGAGTGAAATCTCAGGAGGATCAGTATTTTTGTGGTTTGATTTTTAGTGACGTAATGTAAAAACCCCCAATAATTACTTTATTAAAGTCTCAACTTTACTAGCTGAGAAGAGGCGCTCTACTAATTGGGGAGGCTAAATTAAATCAACCACAATCAAATCAAATCAAACGAACGAAGCATTTTTCATCCATTATTGCATTATATGTAACTTCCAATGTAATCCGTAAAAGTGGTTTCGAAAAACAGGGTTCATAGATACAAATGATATACCTCTGTAAAAACAAATGGCAACAAATCACTTAATACAGGTTTTATTTAGGCATTAGAATGAGACTCTAGTGTTGTTATAAGAAAGCGACACTAGCCTTGACATTAGCCTTTATTTTTCTAAAATTTCTGGAACCTTATTACGTAAATAAAACATTTTGGTAGACGCCCTGTAAGTGAAACATACAAAATGAAAAATGCTTATAGTAAGTGTGGCTGTGACACACATCTTACCTCGATAATGTGCCTGAAATCCTCCATAGGTTGTTGAGCTGTCAGATGTGAACCTCACGTACAGTTTTGAGGACGAACTTGTAATTGGTGCGGGACGGGAAGATCCACTAAAAGTACCAATCAGAGGGGAGGACAATGATCCACCATCATAAATGCTTACACTGTCACCTGGCGATTGTGTGTGCAAACGAAAGAAAACAAGTTCCACCCTTGCATTTGAAGACAGATACCATTGACAATCCATGTTATTTGTGTAAGTCGTAGACATATGATTTGACTGTATCACTCCACCCGTGTTCGTTTGACCCACTAACAAGTTTGCACAGGAGCTTGTTGCGCTTGCAAACGGAACTGTAACGTTAAAAAAAACAGTCAAAAAAGAAAAACTGACTCATTTATCAAAACCCATTTAAAGAGAGCCAACGTTATAATTATGGAGTTTATTTTTAGCTGGTTTACCCTGAATAAATAACGATTATCCATGTATGTATATGTGCACATTTCGGAACCCACCGAAAATCCCTACCAAACCACCAGCTACGCAAGCTTATAATGATTTGAAAATTTATACCTGTAGGCTATGGCAAAAACGTACATCTGGGGATTAAGGCAGATTAACACTGCTTCCACGCAGACAGTCAACGGCAGAAAAAAAAATTACAGCCGCTCTTCACCGTCTTTGTTTTTTTGCTTCATTCTAATTTACACAGTCTGATCTGCCGTCCCATGATCGCCTGATGCGTCATCGATCTATCTTAAAACTCTGTACTTCAAAGCAATATGAATACAACATTACTTTTGCTAGGGAGTGTTCAAATATGTAATGACGTCCAATGACGTGTATACAGTTGTTAAGGTTAAATAAAGCCCACTAGAGAAAGGATAAGGACAAAAGTTATTACCCCATTCCCTAGAAACAATAATAAGAAATCTATGAAACAAAACACACAAATCAAATTTTGTTTGCGCCATTAACCGCCATAGCTGAATGGATAAAATAAGGATAATGAATAATAATAATAATAATAATAATAATAATAATAATAATAATATGGTTAAGAGAAAGTATAAATCAAGCAGAGAAAGAGAGGGTCTCTTTTAGTTTTTTGGGTGTCCTAAAGTCTCTCAAAATGTGTGCTTAGTCTGTAGTGATGTGAAGTATATATGAAATAATTCATATTTGTACTGCGGTTGTAGATGAAAGTGAAGAGTGATCATCGCAGTAAATTTTCCAGTTTAAGCAATTAGAAAAGAGAAGCCTGATAAAAAAATCAGGGCTTCAACGGGATTCAAACCCGTGACCTCCGTGATACCGGTGCGATGCTCTACCAACTGGGCTATGAAGCCACTCATTGGGAGTGAGGTCAATTTATTGAGTTCATATTTTCGATAAATTGACCTCGCTCCCAATGTGTGGCTTCATAGCTCAGTTGGTAGATCATCGCACCGGTATCGCGGAGGTCACGGGTTTATTTATTTAACTTCGCCAACTCGTCGCAGGGACACCGCAAACAAGATTCGAATCCCATTGAAGCCCTGATTTTTTTCAGGCTTCCTCTTTCCAATTACTTAAACTGGAAAATTTACTGGGATGATCACTCTTCACTTAAATCTACAACCGCAGTACAAATATGAATTATTTCATATATGCTTCCAATCACTTCACTGCACGGAAAATAAGAACTCAACAAATTGACGTCGATGCCAATGCGTGGCTTCATAGCTCAGTTGGTAGAGCATCTCACCGGTATCGCGGAGGTCACGGGTTCGAATCCGTTGAAGCCGTTTTTTTTTCTTTGTTTTTTCTTTTCAGGCTTCTCCTTTCCAATAGGCTAGTTTCGAATTGTGCAGCAATAAAAGAACAGAGTCGAGGTTCAGGGGAATAATTTGCATTTTCCTTTGTTTTGCACAATACAAAATGCTAATTATTCCCCTGAACCTCGACTCTGTTCTTTTGTTTCTGCACAATTCGAAACTAGCCTATTGCTTAAATTGGAGAATTTACTGCGATGATCACTCTTCACTTTTATGTCATTTTTAGCACATTGGTATTTTTAAAACCCACCGTCGCAGCTTCTTTTTCCGTCACCGGCATAACCTGGCAGACAACTGCAGTTGTAGGAACCATGAACATTTACACATTGTGCTTGAGCATGACAAGAATATAAGCCCATCTGACATTCGTCTATATCTGCAATTAAGAACAAGAGTAGTTCTTTATAATCAAATCACAAAAGAAATTTCATACGTATACACCGTTCAATGAACGACTGGAGAATAAAAACACTAAAAAAAGCGTTATTTGTAATGGGTAAGAAACAGTCCAAACAGAAGAAAACGTTGCCTATGTAATGACGTCATCAAACATACTGCCCGGCTTGGTGTCTTGATGCACTTTCTTAAACTTTAGGCTAGCCCGAGATTTTGATCTCGCATTGTTGTCTCTGTCATTAATGTCGCTCTGTACCCAGTTCACTTGTGAGAGGAACGTAAGAGCTTCGCTTGAAGAGCGGTATGAAAGGCACCTGTTCAAAGGTGATGAAGCAGTCTGAAGATTAGAGATCGCGTTTTTTTCTTCAAACGTTTTTCACTGCTTTTGTCTTGTGCAGTTTGATCTAAGATTATTCAAACTTAAAACAGAAGGCCAAACAATATACAGGAAAAGATACAAATCTCAAATCAAAATTCTGATGGCTCGAAATAGTTGTCATTTCTCTAAACAAGTTTTATAAAATCTGTTCTCGATACAGTATGGTTTATCGTGCCAGTTTGAAATCTACTACAGAAATAAATGAGACATCGTAGATTTATTTCATCACAACGCATTTAGCTGTGCTCTCAAAATTGGAATATAGCAGGTCGGTGAAATCTCTTCAAACCCATATATTAAATGTTAACAGGACTGATCTTCAAAATATTTAAGTTTAAAAAAAAATTGTCGAGCAGAAAAAATACAATTCGACTACTGGTTCTCAATTCAGTACTCTCAGTTCTCTTCTTCCTTTTTTTAAGAATCGGTATATTTACTCGTCACGTAAAATTTTAAAAACATTTACCGACCAGAAGCGGAAATTGGAAGCGCAACATAAGAGAAAATTCCGAGTCGACTAGGTCCGCGTTTGCGCATGCACGAAGTTTTCTACGCGCGCGCGTAACAATCAGTAATCATAGATTAAATATTCAATATCTACCTAACGCAAGAAATGTGCGCTTGTCTAACGTTGTTTGTTATTGGTGGACATTCAAGTCCATAAATATTTTTTTCACACTTAATTCACAGTTGCTTAAATCATCATTGCAACTGTGGTGTTAACATTTCCATTCTATTTGTGTAAACAAGCGAATTGAATTTCAACAAACCTCGCGCGGCCGGTCTTAATAATAATAATAGTAATAATAATGATTATAATAATGATAATGATAATGATAATGATAATGATAATGATAATGATAATGATAATAATAATAATTTAATCTTATATAGCGCAGCAGATCATAAATAGATGCTCTTGTGCGCTTTACAAAAGTCATAAGAAACTACAAAATAATGTGCAAAATAGTGCGTTGAAAATTGAAAAGTAAACAAAATAAAATATCTTTTCAACTCATCTCATCGAAACACTTCGCGTTCTTCGCGTTCTCTCGCTAGTGCTCTACCCTTCTTTCCTCGTTCCAATCAAACCGGAGTTTCCTTTTCACCATAACGCCTTTGAGTAAATTAACCACTCGAGCATTTTTTTTTTTGCCTTGCTTCGTTCCGGCTGTTGTTGTACCTTTTTGTGTCACGAACTTCAACTACCGATTTTCATAAGATGTATTTAGGTAAAAATAACAAACAAACTGCGGTTATAAACATAACGAGACAACGCATGTTGTAAAAACTTACATTTATGAACTTGACGTTTCGTATGCTCCAACAAAGATCTTCAGAAGTATACGAAACGTCAAGTTCATAAATGAAAGTTTTTACAACATTGTTGTTTCGTTATGTTTATAACCGCAGTTTGTTGTACGTTATTTTTACTCAAGTTGAAATGGCCGAAGAATAAGAATGTACTGATTTAGGTGTTTTTCCTCTTTTTTTTAATTTCACCGGACGTTTCCTCTCCAACATATTGTGTATGAAAGCTGCCCAAAACAAATGAATAAATATCTACTTCTAGCCGCGTAAATCCGTGTGGGACTCTGCGAGGAAAGGTACGATCGATGTTATGAGATTTTCCTCGGTCGCTGCGAGTGAAGTGAAGCAAACATAACGCTGAATTGAGGAGGTAACCAAGGGAGAGGAATTCCTGATGGATGGAGGCAAATTATTAAAAACAACATTTGCCCACGAGCATTAAGGCGACGTTCAAAAAGAGTCGAAGATACATGAAATACGCCATATTGTTTGCATTACATCCTGGGCTTTCGTGGGTTTTACAACTCACGCGCGCGCTATTACAACCAGGTGGCTGAACACAGTTTTTGATACGTCTGTTTCACTTACCTTTTTCTCTAAAATCCTCGATCCTTTGGTCGCCAAAAATGGCAGCAAGCAAGTTACCAACACAAACTTCAACTTTTTGATAATTAAACGTTTATTTGCAGAAAATCTAATCATTAGATTTTTGTTATAATTTGCATGCAACAAGCTTGTAACGATACTTACAAGTTAGCGCTATTTTAATAATGATTTAACAAATAGATCTTTAATTATCCCTCGTTGAAGGTTCACTGGCATATCTTGAATTTCCTTTGTTTAAGTTCAATTTTTTTTCAATCCTCCAGTTACTTATTTCCTTAAGTATTTTTGTGCCAAATTTCGTGAAATTCTAATGAGTGGTTCTCGAGAAAAAGGCGTATCTCCGAGGCATTTAACTGGGTTCTTTTAGCAACAAAAAAAGGATAACTGAGTTCTTTGCATCGTTTCCTTTTCTAAAAGAGTAAAACCATCAATACATTGTGCTCATTTGTGAAGAAAAATAGTACAGATAGCGCGGACATTGAGCAAATAAAATATGACCGCTGTTACGTATTGATGCCATGTTTGTTTTTATGAATATTATATAATAACCCAGGTTATTCTCGCATCTTGATTGGTTCTCGCCGATGATCTATAAGGGGACAGATGCACGATTGACGTGATCATACCTTCTGCTGTTTTAAAATGGCGGAAAGTTTTGAGAATAAACATAATAGTTTACGTGACTGGGCAAAAGATAAGGTACAAAAAAGTCTTGCCGAGGCATTAAACAGGTTCGAAATGCAGGAAGAAGAAAGGTAAAGCCGTTTCTTTAGAAAATGATCCAGAAAAAATTCTCCAGCAGTCTCAGTCGGCAGTCGAGCGATACTAAACCACGCACAAAATATGTCTTGGTAATTCGATAACCATTGCTTTATCTCGAATTAAACAAACCCAATGAACAAAATGTTTCTGAGATTAATTTATTTTAAAAATTCTACTTTTCCCAGTGTCAAAATAACTGTTGACACACTGATTAATATAGTAAATGGTTTGAACCCAGGAGTATCAGTAGTTCGTATTGTGTGATCGTCCGGGTGAGTGTAGTTCTGAAAAGAACTGTTGTTGGTGACTGACGTTTCGACAACCTGAGCGGAAGTCATCTTCAGAGTCAAGTGAATAGTGTCTGTCAGTCAATGTTGTTATAAGTCTGGTCAGTTGAAAACGATTGGTCAGTTAAGCCATGATGTTATTGGCTGAAAGACTCGTGTAAAGTTTGTCATCAGTCATTGGTCAGTTTCGATCCGTCTTTTGTTAGTTAAATCTATTGTTAGTCAAAATTAAGTCGGTCTGTTAGAAGTCCGTTTGTCCGTTTCGTTTTCGTCACGGATAAGTCGTTTGTAAGGTGCCGGTAGTTGTTGACATCTGTTAAGAGGCATTTCTTATAAGTCAGTATAACAGCTCTCCAGAGTCAGTCGTTGAAAATAGTTAGTACTGTAGGTTAAGCATTGAGCAGAGTCCCAGTCAATGTTGTGGTTTGTCAGTTGATGATGCACAGCAATGTGATTGTTGGCATCACCATTTCTCGTGGCTCGTTTGTGTTCAGTCAGTCTCGTGTTAAGGTTTCTGCCAGTCTCTCCAATGTAGGAGGCCTCGCAGTCAGAGCATTTGATCTTGTAAACTGCTCCCTGTCTGTTGTTGGGTTCGTCTCGGTCTTTAACGTTAGTCAGTAAGTGCCGTAACGTAGTTGTAGGTTTGTGGGCTACACGGATGTTGTAGGGCTGTAAGATCCGTGAGATGGTCTCAGAAGTGCCCTTAATGTAAGGTATAGTCACTATAGTAACATGTGTCGGGTTCTGGTTCGTTGTGTCAGCTTCAGTAGGTCGGTAAATGTTTCGTCTAATAAAGTCAGTGTTGTAGTTGTTTTTAACAAAAACACGTTCAAGGTATTTGTTTTCGTCACGTAAGCTGTCCAGTGTATCACAAACTAGTTGCGCTCGTCTCGTTAAAGTCTTTATAGTCGTGGCTTTGTGTGAAGTCAGGTTATAGGATGATTCGTCAAGTAATCTGTCGGTATGCGTCGGTTTTCTGTACACTGTCGTTCGTAGTTTGTTGTTGTCGCGGCTTACCAAACAGTCTAGAAAAGGAAGTTTTCCATTTTCTTCGATTTCTTTGGTAAACTGGATGTCAGCGTTCTGTTCGTTAAGGTGGTCGTGAAAAGCGTCAATTTCGTCTTTGTGAACGGCGGTAAAGGTGTCGTCAACGTAGCGTAACCAGAGCGGTATTGTTTGTCGGCAAGTTGCAAGGGCGCGTTCCTCCACGTGTTGCATCACAATTTCTGCGACAACAACAGAAACAGGTGACCCCATGGCTGTTCCATGTAACTGTTTGTAGTGTTTACCGTTGTACTGAAAGTAAGTCGATGTAAGGCAGAGGTTCAGTAAGTGCATAATGTCTTCTGTCGGTAACGGTAGGTTAACGGTGGATTGCTGTATAGCGGTCTCGGTGCAGTGTAACGCCAATTGAAGTGGAATACTGGTGAACAGTGATTTCACATCAAAAGACACAAGTTTGTAGTCGTGAGGTATCTGTACTGTCTTAATAGCGTCAATAAAGTTCTCCGTAGATTGTAGTTTTCGTCTGGATTTGTCAGTTAGGGGTTGCAGTATGGTCGTCAAGTACTTAGACAGTTGATACGTAGGGGACCCACAGAATGAGACTATAGGTCGCATCGGTATACCAGGTTTGTGCAGTTTAGGTAGTCCGTAAAGTTTAGGTGGCTGTGGTACAGAGCACCTCAGTCGATAGTAGCGTTGAGTGTCAATAGCGTCAGTCTTTTTAAGCGTAAGTATTTTGCTGTTAAGTTTACGTTGCAGTGCTGGCGTCGGGTCGCGTTTAAGTTCTTCGTAAGTTTGTTTGTCGTTAACAAGTGCGTCCATTTTGTCAAAATAGTCAGTTTTGTCCATAACAACAGTCACACGTCCTTTGTCGGCTGGTAGTATAACAATGTTGTTGTCGTTTTTCAGTCGTTTCAGTGCTTGTTGTTCGTCTTTCGTAAAGGTATTGTCAGGTATAGAGGCTGATTGTACCGTGGAAGCAATTCTGCTTCTGATGTTATCCTTGGCAGATTCTGATAAGTCTCGTTGGCGAGACAGAACCGCCTCAACACTGGATACAATAGACTCGGTCGGTATCCGTTTAGGCGTCACTGAGTGTTTTAGTCCGTAGGACAGTACGTGAGTCTCGGTTTTGTCTAAGGGACGGGAAGAAATATTCCTGACCCAGTTCTCGTCAGTTTTCGGTTTTTTTGTCTTTATTGCGTTGAAGTCGTGTCAGTTTTCGTTCTTGTTCAGTACGAACGCGGTCAGTGGTTTTGTCGGCTCGCCTGCCGGCGATTGTCATAACAGTGTCAAGTAAGTTAGTCGGTGACAGTTGTTTAAGTTTGTAAAGTTGTTGTTGTAGTTTATTGTTGCAGTAGTTGAGTCTTCTGTGACAGTCGTTTATCCGCGCTTTGACCAGACGTCTGCAGGTGGATTTGACGATCTGGATGGCCTCTTGTGTGTTCAACGGAGACTTAAGTTTAAGTCCGGCCGGAACGAGACCGTGGTCTTTGCAGCGGTGGTTGAACCAGAGTTGTTGGCGCATTCGGCTGACAGTACTTACCGAACTGACGTAGTTGTTCGCAAGTCGTTCGCTCTGTCGTCCAAGTGAACGTAACATAGTAAACGGTTTGAACCCAGGAGTATCAGTAGTTTGTATTGTGTGATCGTCCGGGTGAGTGTAGTTCTGAAAAGAACTGTTGTTGGTGACTGACGTTTCGACAACCTGAGCGGAAGTCATCTTCAGAGTCAAGTGAATAGTGTGTGTCAGTCGATGTTGTTATAAGTCTGGTCAGTCTGGCCTAATTACCTTCGTATTTTGTTATTTTAGTATTGTAAATGTCTCTAACTAGAAATGTTGTAACTTAGTTTTATAGGGCCATATAGTCCAGTCCCTGAACTCTCCTTTCCTCCCGCCCCATATAGGGGCTGAACCCGGGCGGGCGAAAGAAGAGTCCAGGATAACTTACATGCGCATGCTCAGAACGCCGCCATTTTTTCCCCCCAAATCGTGGGAAAACCGTATTCGGAAGTACTTTCTAGATTTGGCTTGCGGCGCGATTTTCTGAATGACAATATAAAAGCAACAATGTCTGCATTCAGATTGATTAAAAACATGCCAATTAATCTCAAACCAGTAGAATTTCACCAGTACCACACTAAACCACATTCGATTTGTTCTTTATCACAGTATCAAAGATAACGAAGGAAATCTTTGCCAGGATTTGTTGACAATTGAAAACACCGACCCGGACTTGAAAGTGCAAGCGCTGCATTATGCAAATGAGCTACTTGTTCGCGTCAGACTTTCCTTTTAAAAACTTTTCAAAATCGCTCAACACACAGAAACAATACGAAAAAATGTTTGGAAAAAGAGTAATTACGCGTGCTCGTTGTCGATAAGAGTACAGACCACGATAAACCATATTTCGATTTTTACGTTTTTATGTTTTTTACGACAATAACAACGTCAAAGAAAATGCTTTCTTTCAGAGCGCGAGCTGAAAAAAGCATTGCGCGACACATTGACGCGAGCGGCGTGGTTGGGACCTAATAATTTTTTATTGGTTCGTTCTGAGCATGCGCATGCAAGTTATCCTGGACTCTTCTTTCGCCCGCCCGGGTTCAGCCCCTATATGGGGCGGGAAGGAAGGAGAGTTCAGGGACTACAGTCTTGACTGTAATCCACCGTAAGAAAAAAGATGGCGGCTGTACATTTTACCACAATACCTTGCGAACCAAACTAAGCCCACTGGGCATATAGAAAGATATGGTTTAAACGCAGTCGTTCCTATTCCAACAGCATTGCTCTTGTCGAGTTTGAATGACTTACAATTTTTCATTGAGTTTTTATACGCTCTTTTAGAGTTTTCGTGCCCAAAGTGTTATAGGCAAATGTACCAGGCGCCAGGCTGGGGAGAGCTTGATCGGATGAAGATGTGATTTTGAGAGCTCCGCCGTGCGCTATCATATTTTAATTCATTTTGGTCGTCTATGGAGTGCTCAGTCGTTTATGTAACTCCAAAAAGAAAATTGGATCGTAACACTGCCCGTAGTCCCTCGGACGCGTCACCGATAGAAAAACGAGCGAAAGAATCTAACTCCCCCGACGTAACAAGTCCAGGAGACGAAGACGAAGTAATGGCCGCTTTGAAGCTATCTGAAGGCGTCGCAGAGAAATTTGACTTAATCCTAGCAAAACTGTGCAGTTTGGACACGAAAATGGAGGATTTAAACACCACAGTAAAAGGTTTGCAAAGTAAGTTATCTTTCGTGGAAATTGATATGGACAACGTAAAGGTCAAGCAGAAGATTCTGGATGAAAAGTTCACGCACATGGAGACTAATTCCACATTCGTCGATGAACGCATTAACCAACTTCAAAGCAATCTGGAAAAAAGTAAGAAGGAAGTCGATGAATGTCACCAGAAAATTCTTTATTTAGAGGCTTACAGCAGAAGGGAAAATCTAAAATTCGAAGGAATTGCCGAAGCCTCCCAAAACAATGCAACTTCAACTCGAAGTGAGAACACTGAAGATGTCCTCGTGGACTTTATTGAAAACGTACTTGGAATAGAGGACGCCAAGAACATCGAGTTCCAGCGGATACACAGGCTAGGAAAACCAAGCAGTGTCAGTGGAGATGGTGGCCGAACGATTATTGCACGTTTCCTGAGATTCTCGGACAGAGAGCGAGTGTTCAAGCAAGGGCGCAAACTTAAAGGCACTAATTATAGGATGTTCGAGGACATTCCAAAGGAATTACATCAAAAGAGAAAAGCACAGATGGGAAGACTGAAGGAGGCAAGGAAAGAAGGTAGACGCGCTAACTTTAGTAAGTCTGAACCAGACAAATTATATATTGATGGAAGATATGTTAAATTCTAACTTTGCTTATTCTTGTGTTGGTTAGTCAGAGCTCACAATGAATTTACCGCTGCTACAATTTAAGATTGTTTAATATTGTATAAAGCGTTCCATTCGGTGCCATAACAACGGACCAAGTCACCTCCGTTTTGAAATTTGAAATTTTGAAATTAGTTTTCGCTTCATAGCGACCTTGCCATTCTGACTGTATTTGAATTGCGGTGGAGGAGCTTTTCTTAAGAAAGGTTGTTTAGTAGACGGTTATCAATTTGGAATATGAGGCATTTGTTTTATTTTATTTTTTATTGTTTGTTCTTTCTTTTGTTCAATCCCTGTAATGTGTACATGTACGTGTCTGGCAATAGAAGGTTTCATTATTCTCTTTATATATTGATGAAGTATGTCGCGCTTTTTCCCGATAACCTGAATAGAATATTTAACTCTTTAGTAGTTGTACATCGCAGAAGCCCAGTGAAGCGTTCTCTAATTAACATGTCTAACATATACAAGTTTTCTTCTGCAATCCTAAAATTATTTTAGTTTCTCTAGAATAAGCGCTAGTACGTTGTAAATTGATATCGTTGAATGTGAGGGGCATAGGCAATTTTAAGAAAAGGAAAATGATATTTACTTGGTGTCGAAGACAGAAATCAGATTTTATTTTCTTACAAGAAACTCACTCCAAAAAAGATTCCGAAACGTGTTGGAAAAATGAATGGGGAAGTGAGATTATTATGGCTCATGGCAGCTTCAATTCATGTGGAGTGGCAATTCTTGTCAAAAAGGGTGTTGATTGTACTATCCACTCCAAAATTCTTGATCCCTTGGGACGGTATGTCATACTAAAAGCGGAGATTAACGATAAAATGTATGTTTTGATTAATATTTATGCTCCCAACAAAGACACAAATATCATTAACTTTCTTAATAATCTACTTACGACTCTGCGAAAAAATAACTTTGATGAAGAAGAAAACATTATTATAGGTGGAGATTTCAACTGCCCTCTTAATCCAATCCTTGATAAGAAAGGAGGTCTGTTAAATCCAAGAAAATCTGTTGTAGCTACAATTGAAAATCTACAAGAAGAGTTCGATCTGGTTGATATATGGAGGGTCAAGAACCCTGAAAGAAAAAGTTTTACATGGAGCCAAAATTCTCCAATGATCTTTTGTCGTTTAGATTACTGGCTGATTTCAAATACCTTGCATGATCTAGTTAAAACAACAGATATAATTCCATCTATTAAGACTGATCATGCTGCAATTTCCTTGGAACTTGTAAATGATTCTAATGATATCAAAGGACCTGGCCTCTGGAAAATGAACTGTTCTTTATTAGATGACGAAGACTATGTTAACGATATCATAGAAAAGATACCAATTTGGTTAGCGGAAGGCCGTGAAGAATTGTCGGACAGTCGAAGCATCTGGGACTGGTTGAAATACAATATAAGAGCACACACAATTCAGCATTCAAAAAGAAGAGCACATGAGAGAATTGAAAGAGAACAAAATCTTCAAGAGGAATACGCTAAAGCGAAGTTTATTTTTGAAACAAACCCTAACGACCGAAATGCACATATTCTTAATTCTGCTAAAGATACTTTGGAGTTGTTTTATGAAGAAAAAGTCAAAGGAATAATTATCCGTGCACGAGCCCGCTGGCACGAGCACGGTGAGAAAAGTACGAAATATTTCTTGAATCTAGAAAAGAGAAATCATACCAAAAAGCATATGAGAAAATTGAATATCAATGGTTCGATTACCACGGATCCATTTAATATCCTGTCCGAACAACGACGTTTTTATCAAGAGTTATACATGACTAGGAACAAGACCAATTGCAATGAAGCGATCGAATCTTTCTTAAAAGATTTATTAATTCCCAAACTTTCAGAAGATCAAAAGATGTCATGTGAAGGTAAAATCACTTCAGAAGAATGTGCCGTGCTTTTAGAATGTTTCCAAAATAACAAAACTCCTGGGAGCGATGGAATACCCATTGAATTCTATAAAAAATTCTGGCCACTAATTAGTGAATCTTTTATTCAATGTGCAAACGAATGCTTCGAAAAAGGTGAAATGTCACGCTCGCAAAAACAAGCAGTCATAACACTTATCGAAAAGAAAGGAAAGGACCGCTCTTTTCTGGATAACTGGCGACCAATCTCCCTCGTAAATGTGGACGCAAAAATTATGTCTAAAGCTATAGCCACTAGAATAAAAAATGTCCTGCCTAACATTATCCATCACAATCAAACTGGTTTTATAGAAGATCGCTATATCGGTGAAACAGTACGATCAATTTTCGACATAATGGACTTTACAGCCAAACAAGACATCCCCGGTTTATTGATCTTCATTGATTTCCGGAAGGCCTTTGATAGTTTGGAGCGTAATTTTCTTCAAAGATGTTTAGAATCATTTAATTTTGGTCCAAATTTTATTCGTTGGGTAATGACTTTTTACAAAAATATACAAAGCTGCATTATTAACAATGGCATCACCTCTAACTACTTCACAATTGAACGAGGAGTTAGGCAAGGAGATCCTCTTTCCCCATATCTCTTTGTCGTGGCCGTTGAAACCTTGGCTATTGCAATTAGACAAAATTCAATGATTAAAGGCATCACTATTGACAACAAAGAAACAAAGCTACTCCAATACGCAGATGACACAACGGCAGTTCTCTCGGATATTAACTCAGCTCAAACTCTTTTCAGACTGCTCGATAGTTTCAAGAAGCTCTCAGGTTTGGAGATTAACCTCACCAAAACTGAAGGAATGTGGATTGGATCTTCCAGACAAAATAAAACGAAACCCCTCGGTATTAAATGGCCAAATGAACCAATTAAAGCCTTAGGTGTTTATTACTCTTATGATCAAAAATTACTACACGAAAAAAACTTCATAGAAAACTTAGACAGTGTTAAAAAGCTTATAAATATTTGGTCTGCAAGAGGTCTCTCTCTTTATGGAAAGGTAACAATAATAAAATCTCTGATTGTCCCAAAATTTGTCTATGTATCGTCATTATTAATTACTCCCAAGGGAGTTATCCAAGAATTGAACCGATTGATATTTAAATTTCTATGGAAAGGTGTAGACAAAGTCACGCGTTTGTCAGCAATAAATGATTATGAAAAGAGTGGACTGAAAATGATTGATTTAGAAACAATGGTTAAATCCTTACGACTAGCCTGGATAAAGAGAATTTTCGGCGAAAATGACGGCACATGGAAAAATTACCTACATCACGTACTAAAAAGTTTCGGTGGCCCTCTATTATTATTTCATTGCAATTATAATATAAAGGATCTCAAAATCTCTTCTCAATTTTATACCGAGTTACTTCAATGGTGGGCTGATTTTCGAGACGAGTTTTCTGCAGAGAAACCGTGGCATAATATAATATGGAATAACAAAGACATTCGTATAGATAATAAACCAATATTCTATAAGACATTTTTCGAGTCTGGTATTACGCATGTAACTGACCTTCGATTTGATTTAAATATTACAGAGTCCTATAATATTATTACCAAAAAGATGAAAAAAGTGAACATTTTGGTATGGGCAGGCCTCAGACATGCAGTACCGTCCCACTTAATTTCAAAATCCGAAATAAATAATCGCACCTTTTTAACATTGCCACCCTCTCTGATTATTGAAAACAATGTTTTTGATATCCTAATGAAAAAATCAAAAGACTATTATAAAATGTTAATAAGCAAAAAAGCACAATTCTCTAATAATTCTTTAGTTCTGAAACGTGACTTTAACTTAAACGAAGATCAATTAAGAGAGGTGTTTCTTCTGCCGCATATTGTGTGTTCTGAGGCTTATGTTAAGGCCTTTCAATATAAGGTCCTTAACTTTATTCTCTATACCAACACCAAATTATATAAGATAGGATACATTACAGACGATAAATGCTCTTTTTGCAAGTCTGAACCGGAAACCCTGCTGCACCTTCTTTTTAACTGTATATACTCAAAACTTTTCTGGAAAGATTTTGAATTTTATTTTTACTCTTTATCAAAAGAATTTGTCCATCTTAGCTTGCAAGATGTATTCATCGGCAATATAACTTCAAAATGCCCTTTTTTTGAAGGGCATTTTGAAGAAAAAAAAATGCCCTTAATAAGGTTAGTATTGTCAGTAATGTTAGTATTGAAAGTAATGTGTGCATCTCAATTAAAAAAAAAAAAAAAAACTTCAAAATGCCCTTTACTAAATTATTTCTTGTTGACAGCAAAACTAGTTCTATGGGATTGCAGAAGATCTCAAGTACTTCCAAGCTTAGCTGGGTTTAAAAGGAAGATCAAAATTAAATTTGAAACGGAAAAATATATCTGCACTAAGAACAATACTTTAGATAAATTTATTAAAAAATGGGGGACAGTTTGTCCTCTGTTAACAATAACTGTATTCTAACTTTTTTTATAGCTGCCTTTGTAACCTTCTATTGCCTTTGTAATTGTATTTTATCATAAATATATTGTACTTTTAAACCAGTATTGTAAGTTATGTAACGATATTGTAAGTAATGATTCGTTTGGCTTAATTAGTGCATTGTGTTTGTAAGTAATGTTTAGTATTTGTAGTAGTCGTAGTATTGTAAGTAGTGTGAGTGCTCTAATAGAAAAAAAAAATGTACCAGGCGCCATCTTTTTCCCTACGGCGGATTATGCACCCTACTGAAATGAAGAGTCATTCATTCAAACCTTGCTTTCCGATGCGAATGTTCCCGTCCGCTTCAGTGCACAGCAGCGAGCTAAGTATAGCTAACCAAAGCTCACGGCCAACAGAATCGCAGATAAAATGTGTCTCGGACACTATATCAAACTGTTTTGGGAATCACCAACCACAGAAGACAAAAAATCTCCACCGTCATTTACGTTTCTTTCATTCAAAACTGGAATCAAATGGCCTCTAGGCTGACCGCAATCACAAGTTTGCCGAGGATATTTTTTTTCAACTTCTGCAATTTTCAAGGCAGCATCCAAGCTTTTCTGCTCACAGGACTGCTCTGATGACAAAAACTGACTTGATTTTTCCAGCATTTTCTTCAAGATTTGTAGGTTTTGCAGTTCAATTCTGCTTTCGCTGTAAGTTGCCATTCCACGAGGAGCGACGCTCGAGTCTTTCTTCAAGGTTTGGAGATTTTGCAGTTCAATTCTGCTTTCGCTGCAAGTTTCCATTCCCCGAGGAGCGATGCTCGAGTCAGGTTTGACAGTGGCGTGATTTTCCTCGACCAATCACAATTCTTTGCTACGCATAGTAACCAATGAAATTGCTTCATTTTGTAAAGATAATAGATTACGTCAAATGGCATTTTTTCGTCTTCGCCAAAGTGGGCAAAGGCGGGGCAAAGCCCGACCTTCGCGTTAT
>JAHPZR010004874.1:32500-64858 GCA_019787425.1 Platygyra sinensis
GAGAATGCTAACAAAATGGCGAATGTTCAATTTGGCGAATTCTCTTACTTTTCTATTTGATTTGCACTGAAATACGAACTTTTTTCAGTCAATTCTTCGCAATTGATGTTTTTTCTACAATGTTAGTTCATTTCAAAAATTATCATGACGACTTCAACACGGACAAAGTGTGTAATTGTGCGAACCCCACTTGAGTGGGGTTCGTGCATATGTATGAGCGCTGTTACCTAGTAACACAGTGACGTGTTTTATACATTACGTTCCACGGGCAGGCTGCGTTGTAAAACCTGTTTGAATGCAATCGAAGAAATAGGATAGCTCAAGAAATTCGAAGTGAACTGTGATACTTTTGGTAAAGTGAATATCTGATTCAGCTGTTTGGTAGCTGGCGTTTTGACAGGAATTTGTTCACGACGCGGACGCATGAATTAAGCTTAACTCGTGGCAATTCTTGTCCAGAATTCATTTGTGTCGGAGCGTAGATGTGGAAGCTGGCGGTTTTGATGTGTTTGAAAGCTTTACTTGCTTCTCTATACAACTAAGTATACTTCTCTTTCCAAGATAAAGCAGATGTAGTTTAGAACATGGTTTTGATCGTTAAATTCCTAAAGATGTTGTTCATGAAAGATTATGCAAATTTACGCTGTCTTGACAATTGAAGCGAACTGTAATTTGAGCTTTTTGTTTACATTAAGGTTTTGGGATTTTGGTCTTCTCAAAGCGAAGACGTTCTTCACTGAAGATGATTGAATATACTAAGTAAGGGGTTGTTTATTTACTGGCCTTTTTTATTTCAATATCTCTAACCGTTTCCCTTGATTTACAACACGATTCCATGGCGTCCTTGTAGCCGAACGAGCTCGAACACAAACAAACGAGCTGAATGCATTTTAATAAATCGTAAGCTAACAACAGGCTGGAACTCGCTATCGCTTTAACAAATGACTTGCCACTTTCCCTGCGATTTAACATTGATGGCCTTTTCTCTTTCTTTTGCAACCTGGCACCGTTTGATTTCTGTTCTCACGTGGATCACATATGCGGCGCTTTCACTCCGCATTCCAGCCGTCAAATGAAATGATCACGGAATCATTGCTTACGTCTTCTACAGTGCAAGGACACCAAATTCCTTCTTCGTCGACTGCTTCAGCTTTGAAGCTAACTGTTTGTGGAAGCGCCATTGCGTTTTCGGTCAACCGTGCATTCAGCTCGTGCGATCGAAACAGGTTTGCTATCAACAAAGCCGGACAACTTGTTTGATAACTCTGCATTCTGTCGCTAGGATACAAAGTGGTGTCCAGTGTCCTTCGGTAACACAACTGCCTCATTGCGCATGTGTCGACTAAAACTTGAATTCTTAATGAATTACACACTTTGTCCGTGTTGAAGTCGTAATGTACCCTGTAGCCTTTCGTTCTCCTTTAAACGTAGTGCTTTCTCAAATAAAGCTACAGCGACGCCAGACAACGAAATCCGTGATAAGAAGAAACATATTGTACTTACAACAGTTCCCTGAAAATGTGACAGATGCATGTAAACAGTGCAAACGCATACGTCATTCAAAGGTCTTTGAAACTCAGCCAAACTCACCGTTGCAATTACTTTGTCCGTCAATAGTATAACCTTGTAAACAACTGCAATTGTAGGAGCCGGGAACGTTTACACATTGTGCTTGAGCATGACAGGAATATGATCCCGACTGACATTCGTCTATATCTGAAATTAAGAATAAAAGGATAAAATTAGTTGTTTAGTCAATTTACAGCCCGATTAGGCTAACCCAGGATAAGGTTGAATTTTGATATGAGTTTTGTAACTTTGCGGTGAGGTTTTCTGCATATTGTTTGGCCTTCTATTTTGAGTTTAATAATCACAAAACCCGATACAGAAAAAAAGACTAAACAAAAAACATTTGAGAAAAGAAACAGTTATAATTTGGTTTACTTTTAAACCTGGATTAGAGTTAACAGACTTCCGCACAACCCGAGTAAAAATAGCAAACAAACTGCGGTTATAAACATAACGAGACAACGCATGTTGTAAAAACTTTCATTTATGAACTTGACGTTTCGTATGCTCCAACATACATCTTCAGAAGTAACGGTTACCTAAACTACAATTAAATTTAAACGCGAAGACTAATACCAAATAAGGAAAGTAATGACAATGAAAAAGAAAATAAACAGACCTAGTTAAGTCTGCTGGAAAAATATAAATGGCTAGTAGAGAAGAAGTTTCTCACTGCCAATATTTTCATTAAGCGCTGGTTTCAAATCACGAATCAGCAAGGCTTCTTTAATTTTACAATGTACATCAGACTGTCCAGTGGCTAAAATATCAAAGTGATCCCATTTAATCTTGTGGCCTGTTTGGGTCATATGGTCAGCAATGGCAGAAGAATGGCTGTTACTCGTCAGCGCTTTAAAATGTTCCGTTAAATCATGGCCTCGACTTCCATATTCTGGTCAATAATAATACCCTGACAAGAGCCGTTATGACTAACAAGGATGCATAATTTCCAGCTCATTTCACTATCAACACGAAAAACTGAAAAAATGAGACTCTTTCCACAGCCTGTAGGTAAAACTGCTAAAAAAATCATTTTTTTTAAACAATAGTTCAAACGCCTTCTTGAATGACAGGTCGCTGACCAATCAGAACGACGGATTGAGTAATTCATTAAATCTGTCGGGAACCATAAACAATGCCTTAAATCGTTTAAGGCCCTGTTTACAAGAAGGTAGGGTAACCCTAGCAAGAGGGTTATAAGATAGCTCGGGTTTACAAGCAAAATTTACGGGTAGGGTAACCTTACTGCCCGAGACAACTTTACGCTTGTTACACTTCGGTAACCTTGCAAGTAATGCACCAACAGATAACAAAACTGGAAAATAATTTATTTCCAAAGCAAAAGTATGACAAAGTGTGAAAGAACGTAATAACTTCATGTTTTCTGGGTCATAATTGGCTGATTTTGTCGGTATTGTGATCATATTTTGCTTTTTGGAGCCAAAATGGAGTTGTCCCGGGTATGTGAGTTATCGCTAGCAGAGCATTTACAAGGCGCTAGGGTTACCCTAGCGCCAGGGTAACCCTAGCAGCCAGCAAGGGTTAACCTAGGGTTAAGGTAACCCTAGCTGCATTGTAAATGCGTCGTTGAAGATAAGAAAAAATGTGAGAGTGCCAGGGTAACTCTCTTGTTAGGGTAACCCTAGCACTAGGGTTACCCTACCTGCTTGTAAATAGGGCCTTGGTTTACTATTGTTGTTTGTTATGTTATGTATGACCAGAAATGACTTCAGTTTATCTCCCAGAATGTACTTTGTACTCCTAGGCATCACGTATCTTGTTAGTTGAAAAATATCCTGCACGCGGTCGAATCGTAGTTGATGCTGTTGTTATGCCTGGAGTTTAAGTAGAGTGATTCGTCAAATTAAAGAGCTGATTTACTAACAAACGTGTTTCTGGAGCATTTTCGACAAATCTGGCCAATCGCAACTTTTACGTTCGTCTGGTGGAAGAATAAAGAAAACAATATCATCCTCGCACGTCGTCTCTCCTCGTAACATGCTCGATCCTCCCAACCGCGCTCATTTCGACCATTTCCCTTCCCTTCTACGGCCTGCCATGCAGGCTATTTCAAGGACATTGGATTAATCTAATTATTTGCCGGTAAACAAAATCAGAGCGTTCCGCTCCAGGGCTGAGTTAGTTGGTTGGTGAAAAAATATTGTCATTTTGACCATGCGCCATGTCCCGGAATACAAAGTATAACCAGTGAACAGATTTTATAGTTTAGGCGAATGATTTAACATTCATCTAAATGAGCGCGAGCAAAGAGCTACAAGGATCAAACAAAAACTCAGTCGATCCAATCATGTTTTCTAAAAGGAATAGATAGCTTCATGTTCTCGGAAGTTTGGGATGTGGAAACACTCGACTTCGGTTTGTCCTCCAAAGCATTTCACGGCGTGATATTCCAGATGAATCTTTCACTCGGGGCGTTTCTATAACACTGAAAAACACTAAAAACACTGCAAATGTTTTTATTTCTTAAGTATAGCTAAATAAACACATTTACCCTCAGCTGAACTAAACTGACACGATAAAGACGAACCTTGCTGTATTTTAGAGCCTATAACACAGCCGTCTTTACCCGGAAAAAAATAGTCGGAGAGACATCCGTGTAGCCATTGATATCCGTGTTCAGGAATAATTTTGCAAAAATTAAATGACGCCCTTTAATTCATTCCGCTGACCTTCATTTGCGCGTTTCTCCCATTTGAGATAAAGATGGAAGTCGATGCTAGGGGGTTTTCTCGTGCTATTGAAATTTTTTCGCTCTTTCTTGAGCAAGTACTCTTCCTTCCGTCGACGAGAGTTTTGACAAAGTTGTGAAAACACAATTTGAGCAAAGGACTCACGAACTCGTACCATGTTTTTCTCGAATCGATTCGTGTTGTCTCCCGGCATAGCACCCGTGGAAAACCCGCTAAAATTATAACCAATCAAAAACATGTTATTTACGTGATAATTTAGGAGCCAATCATATCATTCCTGGAAAAGTCACATGATCTTTGTCATGGTTACCAATAGTAACACACTGACGTCTCTCTCCGATTGGTTTTTTGGGGAGAGGCGGTTGTGACACAGGCTATATACTTTAACATAATATTTAAGTCGTACATTATGATTTCGAGGTAAAGATTGCAATTGGACGCCTCCATGTTCTTACTGAGTTATTATGGAAGCTCTACACACCTGCACAGTCACCATTTCCATCCAGACGATACCCAGCATCACATCGACATGAGTAAGAACCATCACTGTTTACACACGTAGCCTTAACTAGACAAGGATAAGAGAAGTCATCGCATTCATCATAATCTGTATCAAGAGAGAGGTCATAAATGGGGAAAGAATTAGTCCCTTCTTAAATCAGGCGAGCATCAACAATTACTTCGAAGTATCTGTCTAGTACAACCTGGGTGCCAGAAACGAAAAGAGCACGACATAGGATTCGTGGTTTTTAGAAAAATAGGCTAATGGCCTGAGCCCATAATCGATAATCTTCACCTTTCTATGCATGCAACAAATAAAACCAAAGAGCTGTTTTGGACATTGATTTTGTATCAGAGTTGCATTTTGCAAAAGGCTATTGATGTATCCATTTATTCAGGAGAGTGGTCTTTACAATTTAAAAGCATTTTACTCCTAAGAAAACTGATGATAGTTACGGAATGGAAAATAAACATGCTGTAATTGCACTCGCTCCTTCTATCCCCACAAAAGACCCTAGAAACGATTGAACTTCAGGCTATAAAGATCATTTTCAAATTTTAGTCTGAAGAACGTACAATTTCCTTAAAATTTTTGTTTCACAAGTTTTCTGCTGCCATCCTATCAGAGTTTATAAACGATAGCGAATGGAGATGGCATAAATCATTGAAGCACGGTATGAAGCATTCACAACAGCTTACATTTCAGCATGTGCCAAGTTACGAAGTTATGATTATATTATGTTTTCGTCAATCATATTAATTGAAGGCTTTTGCGACAGTTATAAACACGTACCACTTATCTATCAACCTACCTTTCTTGCAGGTAAATCTATGACAGTCAGTACAATTGATATCATTCCATTCATAGTTATGATCTTCAAGGAAACCAAGAGTGTGAACACAATCCTGATTGTGGAAGTTGTTTGGTTGATTTTTCGCCCAGTAATTGAAGTCCACAGGTGTTCCGTCACTCCACACAAAAGTCCCTTCTGTGTTGATGTCAGACAGGCCCAACCAAGAGTGTTCACCACCGTGTAAACTTTGAACATACACATTCTCTTCCTGGCTGTGGATGCTGGGAAGATTAGCTCCAAGTGTGGCACATGTTCCTTGGCCACCACTCCACGAATCACATGAAGATACTTTGCGGTAGCAATATCCCTTAAAATATGTCCAGTTATCTTGGCAAATGTCTATTTAAAACAAAGAGGGCAAATTATTCATTACTAGTCTTGTTAATCAATTCATCTGTTACGTTTTGCTACTATGCTTATGAACTTTATTCGCCTTAGGAAGTCCCCATTTTAGAATTGACGTCATTATTTCTGAACAGCAGCCATCTTTGATATGCCATCTAGTATTTGATGATTCTTACAAACATTAAAAAAAAAACCGCCAAAATTAGTTCAAACAAGTCAAACTTCTCAGAAAAGCTATATATTTAGGAATTGAGCTAGGGTGAGTAATTTAGAATTGTCTTCGTTAACAGAATGGAAAATTAGAATAACACGTAGGTTAAAATATGGTCACCATTGAAATAATAAATTCTCCACCAAAACTCGTGGTGTGAGTGCTTTTCAAGTTACAAGCGAATCAAAATCTTTCAAACATAACGTTTTTGAGGGCTTTAAGCCTATCTCCTGAGTCTGATTAGGTTTAATGGGATTCCGAAAGCTCAAAACTACAGCTATGTGCCAAGTGAGAGCCTAAACTCGTTTTCTTAATAAAGGACTAAATGTTTGCATACCTGATAATACTGCATATGATACAGTTATTGGATCAAAGCGTTGAACAAACAGTTCTTTCGCACATATTCGAAATTGGGAGCTGGTGATAAACTTTATCGGAGAGAAAGCGAAGAAAAAGCAATAAGGTACTGGAAAGAAACAGTTACCGTTTTAAAACAATGGGACAACAGCCACTCCATTGGATCTTGAAAAGTTGAAATGTTTGTCATTTACTATAATTCCCATTCAAAATCATTTTAGGTTTTGGCAGATCAAGTTGATTGTAAATACCTTAGGTGATAAACAATTCACAATTCACGAGGGCACTACCGCAGTACAAATATGAATTATTTCATATATACCTCACATCACTTCACTGCACGGGAAAATATGAACTCAACAAATTGACCTCGCTCCCAATGTGTGGCTTCATAGCTCAGTTGGTAGATCATCGCACCGGTATCGCGGAGGTCACGGGTTCGAATCCCGTTGAAGCCCAGGCTTCTTCTTTCCAATTGCTTAAATTGGAAAATTTACTGCGATGATCACTCTTCAATTTCATCTACAACCGCTGTACAAATATGAATTATTTCATATATACCTCACATAAGGGATTAGTGTTTTGTTTTGCAAGTTTGAAAGCTTTTGTTGTTGAAGGAAACATACTTAGCTAAGCTTATCAATAAGAAGCAGCTATAGTTTTGAAAAAAATAATAAATCTCTATCGTACCTCGATCCAGCTTATGATTCCATTACACTCTGCGGCTGTATTTCCTCCACTGGTAGAATGTTTGGCAGTTAACAGTACTGTTGGTGGTTTGTTGTAGCTGCGCAAGAAGCTCACATCCTGCAAGCATAAAACCGTATACACAATGTGAGCGAAATCAACCTCTAGCTTCTATTCATACAACGAACTAATTAAATTAACATTATTTCGACCTGATCTGTAATCAATGCCCTGGGGCCCGTTTTGGAATGTACTAATACACACAGAAACGAATCTAATTACAACGAAATGACTCGAATTGTTTTTCTTTTGTATGCAGCCATCGCTCATCTGTTTTGTCACACTCTATAGACCGGCCTTATTCATAAATGGCTACCAATTTAAAATTATTTTGCCTGCATTAAAAGAAGCCCAAATAACCGCGTTTAATAGCAACAATTATTCTGAAATATCAAATCAGCAACAAGGTTAGTTGGTTTGAATTGCATGGCAGCCATTTCTAAATAACACTTCAGGAAAATACAACATAACCTCCCGACCCCCTTGCTTCTCGCCAAGATCACTTACCTGGCAGAAGGCGAAGTTATATCTCTTTGAAGGGGATGTATTATTCACAAAGCTGACGTTACGGTGTTCTTTGAACAGCGGTCTATGGAGCGATTCAAAAGCAAGCCAGTTCTGGAAACAGAAATGTAGGTTAATAATTAATCAAAAAGTTTTCCGTGTAAAACATTCAGAATGCGGTACTCGTCAGAATATCATCATATTATGAAACAATTAAATCTTTGACCCTATTTACACCGTTTTTAATAACCGTCACCGATGGGGCCGCGGGGAGCTATGTCACTTTCAAAATGTCTAAACAATAACATTGAAACCCAGAAAGAACAGTAAGATTGACGCTATTAGTCATTTTAACAAGAAGAGATAAGACTCCTCGTTGTCAGTTCATATTTGGAGAATTTCACTGTATCGGCTAAACTGACATTACATCAGCGAAACGTGTAAAAATTTACCACTGAGATATCGTCATGAAAGCCTGCAAAGTTTTGAAGCTCTCGAAGACAAATCTTAAAGGAATTCGCAGACACGTCCTCCAGCCATACACTAGTAGCGTCATGTTTGAGACTTGACCTGAAGTGTTGAGCTGTTGCTAGAATCGTCGGTGTGTTGGAATATCTCCCCTAAAAATATCAAAAAACACCGATTTAAATTGATTATTGCCCAAATCTAAAATAAAAACGACCTATCCTTCTGAGGTCTTAGTTACATCAGAGATAAGACCCTTAAGACATTGACGTTTGATAGCGTTAAATAAAGGGGGTAAGTTTCTAAAGAAACTGTGGTTTTGCGTCGGGGGGAGTATTACAAAATTCGCTCCGACGAAGGGCTTAAGCTGTAAAAGTGGTAAATTTACATCATCAGCAAAGTTGATAAAACCATATTATCTCATCGCGTTTATGTTCAAGAAGCTTCTTTTTTTCAGAAAATTAATGCAGCATCTTTCAATTTCTAAGCTTCTACTCTGCCTGGCATTTAAATGGATGACCGAAAAGGCTGTCGAGCAGGCCAAAAGATGAGTTACCACACATAGTCTTGGGTAACTGAACTTTTTTTGTACTCTCCAGAACTCCAAAGTAATAACCTTCGTTTCAATACCAAAACTCAGCGACAGATGTATCTGTCACTTCACAACCACCAAGCTGCTGCGCCTTAATAAGTATTAACATGGAAATGAAAACCAGCATTTGTACGGGTATCAAAAATCTATTTGGTTTATTTCAGACTATAACACTAGTAATGATCAAAATAATCAAGTTACCTTTGGAAGAGTGACAGTCTGACAGCTGGTCCCAGTCCACCACCTGGAGAACTTTTCTTCTCCTGCTACACCCCCAAACGGTGCACCTTGATAGGCGACCCAATCAACTGTGGCAAAGCTGTCTGAAGGGTAGTCATTTCTACCAGCTCGAGTGACACAGGCTGTAAACTGAGTGCTGTTAACGCTTTCGACCCATGGTGTTGTGGCCTCGTGCACCAAGGATGAATCAGAGTAATTCACGTGGTTAACAGTAAGCTGTATGTAAATTTTCTTATGAGGATAAAATATGTATGGTTCAAACTTGATGATTTCACACTGATCCTCTGCCCAAGAAGGACGGTTCTGAAACTTATGTCTTCCTTTCTGAAGCGGAAAACCTGCAAATGAACAAAAATAAGTAACACAGATTTTTTTCATTCTTCTTTGCGTTTGTTTTGATATTCCAGGTAAACTATGCCTGGAAATCAGGAACACTAAAAGAACAACGTTGTTACATGGAGTCCCGTAACATTATCTGTTACGAAAATGAATCCTGCGTTGTCTTCAGTATAATTTGTGTTTGAACCAAAGACACCGACATTTGGTAAACTTGCTAATTTTTAGATGCTCTTTTAGGTAACATGCTCAGTTTTTGAATCGATTTTGAATATTCGAACTCAGTCCCTGCTGGACTAAGACATGGCTTTGCAAGGTACATCATTAAGACTGAAATCATCCTACCCAATTCAAACGCAAAGTACGTCCGGCTGTTCGGAGCTTAGAACTTGAAATGAAGAAGAACGAGATGTGGATATTTGATTTATTCAAAGCGTGTAGGTTCCTAAGACGGATACAGTCAACTCTCTCGTAAACGGACACCCTCGGGAATTGAAAAACGTGTCCGTTAGTAGAGCTGTCCGCTTACGAGAATTATTCCCGTAAGCGGACACCAAAGAAAAATAGGGTGGATGTCCGCTTACAGGAGAGTTAATTAGCGGGTGTTAATTGTGTTTTATTGCGTAGACAAAAATAGCAACGAACAGACAGCTTGCTTTGCCTCGGACAAATTGAAATTTGTAAAAAGCGATCCCCGCTGTTCTGTTGCTCTGTTAAAGGTCATATTTTTGTTGATTTATTGCAAATTAAAGACAAATTTCATTGCCAAGAGTCAATTACTTACATGGTGTGTCCGCTTACGAGAGAGCGTAAACAAAAGAAAAATCCAATTTTCATTTTCAAAAGTGTCCGCGTCCGCATACGAGAGAGTGTCCGTTTACGGGAATGTGTAAATAGAAAGTTTGACTGAGAGGTAAAAACGGGGATTTAAAAAGCCGTCCGTAAGTAGAGCTGTCCGCTTACGAGAGTGTCCGTTAGCGGAGAGTTGACTGTATCTTGAGAGTCAGTTTACCAGAGTGTCAGTAAGGGGGGGAATAGGAGCAGATGGCGATGCATTGTCCTCAGTGGAATGGGAATGTAGCTTTGTGACGGTCGGAGCTGAGAGTGGCGGAAAAGTTAGAAGACCATGAACAATCTGGCAGAGAATGGTTGAATGCGAAACGAATATTCAACAAGCTCATGGAAAGTTTTAGGAAAATGTTCGTCTGGTGGCTGTCTATTAATGTGAGTGGCGAGGAATCGCTAAAGCTATACTGTGCCAATGGCAGAAGAGAGGATGGGGACAAAATGTTATGAAACTTTCCCCTTTTCAAGCTCATTGCTGAAGCGTTTACAAAGCTGAAATCCTCTAAAATTGGTGAGAAAAAAGCCCTCACTGTTTACTTATTTAAATACCTGTACAGCTTCCAGGGTGATAGTTGGTATAATTTCCGCGTGTTCTGCAGATTTCCAGTTTTAACAAGCACACATTTTTGAAGGTGCGTCCATTGGAAGCACAGACCTGTTCTTCGTATGATGGGCAGCTGTTTTCACAAACACAAGAAACCTGGCGTGGAGACGAGGCGACGCAGTGACTGTAGTACTTGCAACTTGTGTTTGTACAGGGATCAAGGTCTAGAGTTAGTAATTAAAACATAGAAAAATCTAATGAGAAGTAAATTGAATGAAAGATTTGAAAAGGGAAGATATTTCTTTACAAACATGTCTTTGTCGTTAAAATTTTCAGGTTAGGGCACAAAAGAAAGTTTTTTGAGCAGCCAATAGCTTTGTGATTGACACACTAATAGCAATGAGAGACGTCACCAGTCTCTCCGCTATAGGAATTTGATTCTTTGCTTCATGAAATAAAGCTAATTCCATAATTACCTCCAATGACTAAGTAGTCCACAATTACATTGCTTCTCTGACCATCGTAGCCTGCGTTATCTCTGATGCACACTCGAAAGTAGGATTTCGTCACTTCCTTTAGTATTAATGAAAAAACAAACCACTGAAAAGAGGATTGATTCAAGATCATGTTGGATAAAAGAAAATAAAAGAGAAAGTAACATTGGTTGTACCTTGTTCTCTTCAATAGTATCTTACAGCAAACCCAATGGTCTCAAAGTGCATATGAAGCGAAACCAGTTTTTTTCAATATTTTGAACGTTCAACATTTCAAAGACACTATTTCAAAGTTTGAACCGTGTTTGAAAAAAAATTGGCGATTTTATATCACCTTAAAGTGCCACTGCGACGAAATTTTTCGAATTCATTGTTTTTGCATTTTCTGAATCTTTAAGTGGTACTTACTCACCTGTCCAAGCCGTTTTGTCAAACAAGCGCGGGAAGATGTTCTTTTTTACGGTTTTTCCCGAGAATTTTTCGTCCGCCATTATCAAATCATGTTCCTGCAACCCCACAAGGCCTTGCTGCTTTGTGACGTCATACTCCTAACCAACTTGGCTCACATGGCGAATTTTGTTATAACATCTCTATGTAGTTCGCAGTTAACTGGCTTCGCAACGCAACGTCTAGCGCTCTATTCGAATCGAATCGTGCCCGATCGATGTGTAGTACACGGATGCAGCAATAGATCAGATATGAATGCAGGTATTTCTGCTCATTTTTGTCCTACAATTAAAAAGCGAGCGAGATAAGTGGTTGAGATTCATGCACACTCACCGCGCGAACTTCAACCCGAGCGGAAAGTTTGTGGCGGGTGTCAGTCCATTTCGCGGAGGAATGTTTTTCAAGAGCGTTTTATATAGAAGGTTGTCGTCGTCGACTTATTCTTGGCTCAATTCCTACAATACGGAAGATCGAGCCAGGGAAACAAACGACAACACCGCAAGGTAAGCCTTGTTTAATTTTATCTAAGCTTCAGTAGTGTGTCAGCCATGAAGTTTTTTTCAGTTTTTCGTAGAAGTATCCTATATGTTCAGTCCCAGACATCTCTGCGATTTGTAAATATATTTTCAAGTAACTCATCAAGTTTAGTATTGTTCACATCGTCGCGCTATTGTATTTTAGCTTTTCTATCCCTTCTGTTTATTCCAGTCATGTGGCACACTCGTAAGATTCTGGTTTACCGAAGAGCCTTTCAATGGTTTCTACAATTTTCAAATCAACCGGAAATAATTTACTGTTTTTTTTTCTCAAACACAGGTTTCTATATCTACTTTCCATATAGATATTAAATGAACTGTAATTTCTCACAGTCACCAGAAGTTTCATCCCCAGAAGCTGGCCACTCGGTAATTTAATGGGTTTTTAGATGTAGGCGCCCTTCACGTTATGCAGCGTTATGTAATCTGGTAATTGCTGTTCTTTTCGCTGGATAGAGACAATGTTGCGAGCGAAACTCTTTTACGTTAGAGCGTTTTGCTGTGTACATTTCCGTTGACCTAAAATAAGCTCATATGTCCCAGTTTTGTACCCATTGTGAAATCTGTTTGAATAAAATGGCAGTTTAAACTCAGTTTCCTGGTCCTCACCTGGTGCATCTTGATAATTATGCTGGACACATGCCTAATTTTACAGGTAATGTGGATTGTTGGGATTTTTAGGGGGAGCAAGGTAAAGCCATTTAATCATGCAACAACAATGCCGAGGGAGGGGAGGGGTGTCTAGCTTAAGAAAATGCAGTTTTAATCAAATTTATACACCTAATTTCAACATTCAAGAAATGAGGGGTAGCAGTATCTTTAAAATAATCCCTCACTGTGTTACCTATGGAGCTTTAAAAATTCCATGACATGCCAGGCCTGGAAAAAGAACATTTATAATTCCAGGACTTCCCATGTTTCTCATTACCCATGCAAACCCTGATCAGTGTTGCTTAATTCTTATTTCCCTTTATTTTTCTCTTTAAATTCATCCAGGCCTTGTTGATATTGCAATTAGACGTATTTTTAACAGGAGGACTAAACAGAAAACAGAGAATACTGTGAAATTCTCTCATTTTTATTAATGAGTTGGATATTTCGGAATACAATCAGTCACACAGTCAGTGTTAACGTTATTAAGTTGCTGTGGTGTACTGAGGAGACCCTGAGTAGCATGCAGTACACTCCCCAAGGAATATATTTAATTTCTGGTGCTTTAGCCAGTTGGAAGTTCTGATAGGATTTGTTCATTACTAGTCTATAAAAGCCAATTTCATTGCTGATCTTTAAGGAAGAATATTACTACATGCAGCTGTAAGCAAGCACACCCTACATATTCTGCACCACATATTTTTGGCTGTTTAGGGTCTAAAATTAACTTTTTTGACTTTGGCTACAGCTTTCAACTTAACGAAACCTTTCCATCACATGCTAGTGATGTGCAGTCGCCAACAGTTTTCCTCTTTATGGTAATGGAAGTCAAGATGAAAAGTCTGCTATTGGCAAAAGGGGTCTGAATTTTCTGTGAGTGTAATTGCTTTGGCCAAAATTAACATTAATTTGGGAATGAGATAAATATATGACAGTGGCATAGTCCTGAATATAGTTATCCCCCAATTGATGGCCAGTTGAAAATTCTGATCATCAATGTGAACTTTTTAGCAGCACTGGCAGCTAGGAAGGGGTGATTTCAGACTCTGCTGTTGCCCCTCTAAAATTCCAAATTTTGGGGGTTTCCCACTGTCTCAGGTGTCTGTGGTGTTGCCTTCAGCGAACAATGTGGTCAACATGGTAAACCCCTTTTTTTATTTCGTTTTAAGCCCTATTGCTGCAGTAGCCAAAACCCAACTACTCAGACACACTTTCAAAACCTGGATGCGAAAGTAACTTACTAATCATCTTTTTCAACTTCTGCCATTCTTTCATGACATCTATCAACCTCGATGCAACATCTACATTCTTCATGCTGGACAACAAACTCCAACGAACAATTTATACACTTGCACCTATAACCATAACCTTACACAGAATACGATAACATCTATTCCAAGGGCTCCCAACCAGCAAGAATTTATGGCCTCCCCAAATTACACAAGGATCGTGGACCCAACTCTACTCCGCCATTTCGCCCCATTGTGTCTTCTATTGGAACATATAATTATAACTTGGCTAAATATCTCTGCGATCTTTTATCGCCGCACATTCCAACTGAACATTGTGCTTCTGACACTTTTACTTTTGTACAGGACATCCAATCTTTATCTATGTTTGGTAAATTTATGGTGTCTTTCGATGTAGAAAGTCTCTTTACTAACATTTCCCTTGAGGAGTGTATTGACGTAGCGGTCAATTACATTTCCAAGGGCAACCCTGACCTAAAGTTAACTGAATCTGAACTTAGAAGCCTTTTCACTGTAGCTACCGCCCAGACTCATTTCTTATTTAATGGCTCTTTCTATGACCAAATTGATGGCGTAGCCATGGGGTCTCCCCTTGCCCCCGTCCTAGCCAACCTTTTTATGGGGCATCATGAAAAACTGTGGTTGGAAAATTTTCAAGGCTCTGAAATTTTGTTTTATCGTCGATATGTTGTTTATTTCACTCGGAACATGATGCCGTTTTATTTTTCGACTATATCAACTCCAGACACCCCAACATTAGGTTTACCATGGAAAAAGAAGCTCATCACAAATTACCCTTTTTAGATGTTCTAGTTGACAATAATGATCCTAAATCCCTTCTAACTAGAGTTTACCGTAAGGAAACTTTCACTGGATTGTTAACCAATTACTTCAGTTTCACCTCGTACTCTTACAAAGTGGGTATGTAAATGTATGTATGTAAATCTTTATTTAAACACGGAAAATCATCAGTTAAGCTTAAGTTAAAAACTAAAACTAATTACAACTGCTTTACATGATTGCCGTGTGGGAATCCGATATATCAGCTACCTTCTTGATATTTCGCTTAAAATGCTCAACGGATGCAGCATTTTTTAAGTTTTTGGGCAAGTTATTCCATAGCATGGCCCTGCTGTAAGAGAAGCTTCGTTTCAAATAATTGGTGCTTGGTTTGGACAGGGTCAGCCTTCCCTCAGAGTTTCTTAAGTTATAAGCAGAGTGACGCTGAGAGAAAAGACTTTGTAAATATTCCGGAGCAAGGTCATTCATGGTTTTATACATCATTAAGGCTTTTTGTCTCATCAGGACTCTTGTTGATAGGGCCTACAAGATTAACAACACCTGGTTGGGGCTACACGAGGACATTACTAAGCTCATGGATATCCTAAAAAAGAATCTTTTCCCTGCTCATTTAATTGAAAGGGTTGTTAACCGTTACGTTACTGGGACCCTAAGTGATCATTGTCCCCGGGGTTCCCTTCCCACTTCACCTACATTTTACTTTAAGCTTCCTTACATAGGCCATTTTTCTGTTGTCACTCAGAAAAAGGTTCGTCACCTCATCAGGCGCTATTGCAACGATTTGGATATCAAACTAGTTTTTTCCTCCTTTAAGATAGGCAAGTTGTTTAGCGTGAAAGACCCTATCCCTGGCGGGCTTCGTTCGCGTGTTGTTTACAAGTTTGCATGTGCGGGCTGTAATGTCTGTTATGTCGGCGAAACAACCCGGCACTTTTCCACACGCGTGCGTGAACACTTAGTCAGTGATAGGGCCTCACACATTTACAAACACCTTCAGAATTCCGAACACTGTCGCGCTTTGTGTTCGGTAGACTGTTTTCATATTTTAGATCATGCCTCTACGGGCTTCCAACTTAAGATAAAAGAGGCATTTCATATTCATAAACAACAGCCTTCCCTTAATCAGCAATTACATCATGTAAATCTAAAACTATCCTTTTAATTCTCACTTTGTCACGTTTTTTGTACATTCCGTTGTTAGTAGCATAATTAGCATTTTTTCTTTCTTATAAATTCAACTTGTAACGGTTTTTACATTAATTAACTGAAGATGACAGAAGTTTCTGTCGAAACATGTCTTACAAACTTAAAAGTGTTGTCGTTTTCTTTAAAGTATTGACTTGTCTGCTTATATCAAGAACCTTACATGTACATGTATGGGTAAGCTTAGGGCGCGTTCGTTTGGGATCAATCCAGAATAAGAATAATTAGAATAATGCGAGTAAGCGTTTGTTTGGGAGCTATTGTCATTTCGGAATACCTAGATTTCCATTCCGGAATATATTCTTATTCCGGAATATCCCAAACAAACGCGCCCTTAAATTCAAAATAACATTTAAAGTTAATTGACACCAAAAATATGTATAAATAAACTTGAAATACCTGAAGAACTAAACCTACCACTTCGATCTTTTTTTATTTTTGTATCACTGGTATTGACCAAATTACAGAAATTTAAATCGTGCAATATCTACGAAACAGACATTTCAAAAACGGTGACAGATCGAATCCAACATAACTTCCTTCGAAACAAACTGCTTGGAATTTTCAGTAGCTCTTTTACAAAAATAGACGCATTGATAAAAGCAGAAAGAATCGAAACGAAGAAGCCAAATAAAATACCAGTCTGGTAGATCTGTCTCATCAGCAAATCGACTTAGAAGCATGTCCTCAGACTCTTCTTCTTCCTCTAAAGCTATTTGTTCAGCGTACTGGGTATAGCTTCTTCTCCGGTGACAATCTGGCTCGGCACTATCATCGTATGATTGGAAATCTTCACTTGCCAAGCAGAAGCTAGCCTCTGAAGACTCAGAGCAACCTTCACTACTGCTTTCAGACAAACTTTACCCAAAATGAACTTCTGAATCGACAGAAATTTCGCTAATACTGAGATAAAAACTCGACTGATATCAACGGCGATCAAAGGTAAATCAATCTCGTGTTAGGAATATGACGTCACAAGTAGAGATGCCGCTGCGAAAATAGCGGCCTCAACTGGAACCTATTTCGAGTAATGGCGGACGAAAAATTTCACTTTTCGAGCGGCGAAATTTTAATGAAGGAAGTTTTTTTAATTTTTTTCTTTTTTGACGAAAAGACATCGTACATGATGGTAAGTTATTCTGTATAAAAAAAGTGGGAAAAAGAAATGTGAAATTTCGTCGCAGTGGTTAAAGTTGTGTGAGTTTGGTCTCAAAAATGGTCTTCGAATCGCGCGGCCAAAGTGGCATGATGACGTGGTGTTGTGGACAAGACGACGATATTGTAATACGATACAGATTGTATTGGCTGTACACAACATCAATATCGTCGCCGTTTGAAGATTCAGAGAAAGCACTCAATTCAGACTCGCTCGACATGTTGTTTCGCTTCAGAAATAAACCCTTCTTAGTAATCAATTCTGTCCACAACACTACGACTCACAAGATGAAATTGCACAATAAATTCGTCCCAGTCTCCTGACCATTTTTGACAAAAATTCAGCAGTTTTCAGCGCCAAAATCACGACTAAATTTTTATTTTGGAGAATTTTAACGATTACAGTCGATTTCTTTATATATTGTACGATAAAATTATGTCCAAAAAAATTCCCTTTAGAAGCACTTTAACTTGTTTTGAATAGACTTGAAAAGACACAAGATGAAAAGATCTATACCTAGGATGTCAGAACCTACTTTTACCTAAACCTCAAAACGTGTGCCTTAATCGTGTTAGAAAAAAATGTTGAACCTTAACTGACAGAAATGCAAAGTAATGAGTCTAAGAAATGATAACGTAGGTAATTACGTAAGTAAACGGGCAAGCCAGTAATTAGGTATACTAAGCTAGAAATAAAAAATATACTTAAAAAATATCTCAACCGTCTCAGTTCCGCTGCATTTTTGTAACGAGTTGTTGTTGTTGATCAAACATAATGATTCACCATATTTACTTATTATTGTAATTGGTGTAGCGATACCAAAAATAAAAAAATATATACCTCCACCCAGCTGCTCAAAGGATCTTTCACTGGACATCCGACGTTGGCGTTGTTACTGGCCCCCATGAGAACAGTTGTAAGTATCACAGGTGGTGCGAAGAACGAGCGCGTAAAGTTGACGTTCTACCAAAAAAGGTTGAAGACTTCAATTTAACAAATATTATAAAGATCGGTAATGGCCCTTCTTCTGTGGCAAGGGCTGATCTTCGGCCATATAGACCACACTAGTCACAATACGCACAATACGCGACGTTAATTCCCCTGCTAGTTCTTTTATTAGTGATGTTAATCTTCCTCCTATCACCCTGAAACCTACCAACCCGGCTGAGCTGGAAAGCATTTGTAGCACGTTTGCCTCGGGGAAGGCCCCCGGCTATGACAATATCTCAATGCGTATAATTAAACACTCATTTCACTTGATCTCCGCACCTCTGACTAACATCATAAATCTGTCTTTACAAAAAGGCACCTTTCCTGATAAACTAAAACTTACTAAAGTGATTCCAATTTACAAGGCAAATAATCCTATTTCTTTGTTGTCCAACTTTTCAAATTTTTTTTGAGAAAGTAATGTACAATCGCATAACTGAATTCGTCGAGCAATATATAGAGGATATTACACGGTGGCGCGAAGATATGAATTTTATTTTCGAGTGGCAAAACAATATTTTACGAACGAGCGCAGCGAGTGAGTAAAATATTTGTTTTTGCCACGAGAAAATAAAATTCATATCTTCAAGCCGCCGTGTAATGTTCTTTTTATTATATAGACATGCTGATGACGGCGTTTTTGATGATTTTCCGAAGATTTCCGACCACCTTCCGAAGATTTCCGAAGATTTTCCAAAATTGTTCCGAAGGCCAGGCGAACGTTCCCGAACATTTTCCGAAGATTTCCGACGATTCCCGAAGATGTCCGAAGATTGCCGAAGACTTTCGAGGAAGACCCGAAGATGTTTCGATCATACACCAACGAATTTAAGTACAATTTAAGAGACAAACAAAAGCAAAAGGCGGGAATCGTGACGTCGTTGAACGATATGACACTCACAAAGGTGACATGCCACTCGGGTCCCGGATGAAGTGGCATATGGAATCTACGAGTGGTTTAGTTCCCAGTAAAACACTCCTGTCTATATAATATATTATACCACTGCCAGTTTGGATTTCGGAAAAACTATTCAACGTCCCATGCTTTAATTCATCTGATAAATAAAGTCTCATCGGCAATTGACCAGCGCGAAACCACTGTAGGTGTTTTTCTAGATCTCTCCAAAGCTTTTGATACTCTTGACAATCAAATTTTACTTACCAAGCTGGAGCACTATGGCATCCGTGATGTGCCTCTGCAGTGGATTAAAAGCTACTTTTCTTGCCGTCGGCAATTTGTCCAAATTAATCAAACATGTTCTTCAACGCAGACCATTAAGCGTGGAGTTCCTCAAGGATCCATCCTAGGCCCTTTATTCTTCATATTATACATAAATGATCTTCCTAGAGCTTCTAAATTAACGGAACTTCTGCTTTTTGCTGACGATACTAGTATCTTTTTCTCACACTCTAATCCAAAGTACTTGGAGAATGTGCTTAATAATGAGTTACTCAATATTGATGTTTGGTTAAGATGCAATAAGCTCTCGATTAATACCCAAAAAACTAATTATGTTATATTTAGTCCGAGTCAGAGGAGAGTCAATCACAGTTTTTCACTCTCCTTTGGAGGTCAGCCTCTAACCCAAAGTAATGTAATTAAATTTCTTGGAGTGTATCTAGACGAACACTTTACCTGGAAACATCACATAAACTTTGTTTGTAAACAAATCGCTAAATAAGTTGGTATTTTATCCAGGACGCGTTTCTATTTATCCTGCAAGACTAAACTCATGCTGTATTATACATTAATTTATCCATATATTACTTATTGTAACTCTACGTGGTCGTCCACTTACGTATCTAATTTAAACAGAATTTATTCTTCACAAAAGCGGGCGGTGCGAGCTGTTACAAATTCAGAATATCGAGCTCATACTGTTCCTCTTTTTACCAAACTGAACATTCTAGACATCTTCCAAATCAATACCCTCGATATTGCTAAATTCATGTTGTGCTACCACAATAATCTACTGCCTCCAATTTTCCTCAATCTGTTTATGACAAACAGTCAAGTCCATAAATATGACAAGAACAGCTGGTAATTATCGTGTGCATCCCTGTCGTACGAACATCAAGAAATTCACTATTCTTTACCAAGGACCTAAGGTCTGGAACTGTCTTCCTGCCTCTATTACCAATTTGTCAAGCTTTCCTACGTTTAAAAGCAAAGTGCTAGAGTTTTTACTAAAATAGTTTCTGAGTTAGTTTCTGCCGCACTCCTTCGCAGCCCTTATGTTGTTTAATATTGTGATGTCGAGGTGGCCTCTCCTATAAGCCTGGTGGTTTCTTGAGGTCTCCTCGCCTAACAACTTGCTGTATATTATTATTGTTATTATTATTATTTATCTTATTTTTTCCTTTTTTTAATCTGTTGTAATATAAAGGCAAATAAATGATGATGATGATGATGATGATGATGATGATGATGATGATGATGGTGGTGGTGGTCTTTTATCAGTAGTAAATACATTTCCAGCAATTTATGATCGCTATTTAATGAATGATTAATTGGTCTACAATAACGTATGAACTAGTACCTTGCAGAGGGAATAATTGTTTCCCGCAGTTGGTACCTCGCTGTTTGAAAACAAGACCTCTGAAGACTCTTTGGTTTCCCACGATGATGGGTAATGCTCATATGCCATCCAGTTCTAGGAAACAGGATCAAGAAATCAAATGATTAACTTCACTACTACAATTTCCGTTTATTCATCATGAAAGAAATAATTCGCTCGTTTGTAACGATTAGATATTGTTGTGGTCAAATATTTACGAATGGATAGCACGATTATAAAACTTCGCGAGAGTGGGAAATAACAAAAAAGCGTGCCGTACCACAACAAGATTGCTGTGAGGTCCATCAAATGTCCTTGATTCTCGCAAACAAACTTTAAGCTGACTCCTGGTAACGTTTTCAATCCAAACACTCATAGCGTCCTGCTTTTGGTTTGGAATGCCATGCTTGACAGTCACTTGAACTTTAGGCACCGATGAGAAGGCCTTGAAAGTAAAGTACGTTAAATAATTCGCTCGGATAGCTTCCTCTTGAGAATAGGCGCCTCCCCTCATCCCAATTACATAATTAGTTGATTCATTTGTTTACAACCTCATCCCTTCTCTTCCCATGCTCAGACTGCATTGGATCAAATGCCAAAGCTATAATAGGGTTTACACTTTTCTTTGGTAAATTTCTATTTGGCATAGGCATATACAGGGAAGGAGTTTTTTAATTAAAATTAATTAAAAACTAACACAAAATGATTATACAAAAATGTTCTTACGAAATGCAGAGCAAGGTGGAAGGAGGGGGGGCGGGAAATAGCAGCTTCTTGAATTGTACGCGAAGGACAAATTTCAATCAAGGTTCTAGGTTCATTTATTTCACACTATTTAACATAGAATTAACATAGAAAGAATAGTTACCAAGGTTTCGTAGCAGCACGAAGTAAGATATCGCTTTGATGAACGAAACGATGTTTTTGTATTTCATATTTTTTTAATCAAGACATGTTTCGGATGAGACATGTCTTGATTAAAAAATGAGATGAAAATGTTGTTAGAAGTAATATATCAAACATGAGAGGCAATGTTTCATCGGGGATATCCAAACACAGAGAAGAGAGTTGAAAATACGAAGCGTAGGGGAGTATTTTTGACGAAATTCGAGGTGTTTGGATAGGAGTTGAAACAATGTCTTGAGTGTTTGATATATCTTCTTTATTACTACTATCTTCTTTATTACTTCTCAATTAAAAAAAAAACTAAGGAGTAAGCAGAGAAGTAAAATCCTCAAAATCTATGCTAATTAAAACCGAGTATCCAAACTTCCTTCACGGTTGTGATTTCCTTTGTTTTAACTTTATGAATTATTAATAAATTTGAGGAAATTTCTTAACAATTACTTCACCCCCGATTCCTCTCAGAGTGTTGCTCGAAAGGACAATTGTTTGCATTTTAAGTACCGTACATCGGTCCTTTTTCCATCATAACACAGCACAGAATTAAGAAATTAGTCAACACATATTGCAGCGACCTGGAAATTAAGTTGGTGTTCACCCCGTTTAAAATCAAGAATTGGTTTGGGGCCAAGGATCCTGTTCTTGCGGGTCTACGATCGCGAGTCATTTAAAAGTTCATGTGCCGGCCGTAGTGCCTCTTATATTGATACTGAGCCAATCAGGACACTTCGCCACTGGCATCCGTGAACATCTCGCCTCCGACAGACATTCCCACATCTCCAAGCACTAGCTTGAGAAGTTCTGAATATTGTCGCTCCCTTTGTTCAGAAGTGTGTTTTAAAATCTTCGACTCTGCTTCCACAAGTTTCCAATGGAAAATCAAAGCCCCCATATCCTTTAGGAGCAACCGTCCTTAAATGCTCAAGTCGAACATTTTAATTTATCCCGTTCATACTAATTAGACAAAGTCTCTTTTCTAAGCTTAAATAGTTCAGTTGATTGTGTGTGTGTTCATTCTGTTCTCGCCTTCATCCTTAATTATTCATGTTATACCTCACTTGTTACACTACTAATAATATACAAGCAACAATTTCTGCATTCTGATTGGTTAAGAACATGTCAATTAATCCCAAATCAGTGCAAAAAAGTGTAATTGAGTGCAAAAATGTGTAATTGAGTGCAAAAATGTGTAATTGAGTGCAAA
The DNA here is from genome assembly GCA_019787425.1 of Platygyra sinensis. Classification (NCBI taxonomy): domain Eukaryota; kingdom Metazoa; phylum Cnidaria; class Anthozoa; order Scleractinia; family Merulinidae; genus Platygyra; species Platygyra sinensis. Next base: position 55,516 of record JAHPZR010004874.1, read on the forward strand.
ATGTGTAATTGAGTGCAAAAATGTGTAATTGAGTGCAAAAAAGTGTAATCAGTTTGAAAATGATTGACAGCTCCTACTTTGAGCTCCGACAAACAAAATGGCGGACAAAAATTAAACGAAGATTGAAACTCTTTACCTTCATTTCAATACAATTACCTCACAACGAAGCAAAGTGCAAAGCTCAACAACGACTTCTAAACTAGTAAAAGTGAAGTAGTATAGATGTACACAAAAGCCGCGAGGTCAAAAACTTTAACACAAACTTCAGCTTGAGTGAATGAAAATATGCCGGCGTCGATCGCGACTACATTACAAAATACCAGTTGAAGAAGTAAATTTTAAAATTCTTGAGCACCACGAAATAAAACGCGAAGAAGGACCCAACAAGACGTCCTAAGAACCGGCCACATCTTACGTTTTAAGAAAAAAGTGCAAGCATTCTACTTTTGTGAAAGAACTGAAACGGCGAGCTTAGAGATGAGAAAGGTCGTTCCCTAACAAAACCCCGGTAAACGCTTCAGGCAAATCTAACCTGTACAACGTCCCGTGAAGAAGCTGAAGTCTGGCAGCAACCAGGAGAGGTGAAAAAGATGTCCTTCAGAGCTAAGAAATTCCGTTCTTGGTAGATTTTAGCTTCGTTTCTCGGTATTTTGGACAAAGTAACTTGTACCACGGCCAGGTTCAATGGTTTCTTGCAAACAGTTTCTCAACCCCTCAAAAAACATTTGGCAAGAAAGCCGCATCAAAACCGCAGGGAGTTTTTCCTCTTCTTTGTGGTCAAGTTCTTCAATTCAACTTTGAGTAAAGACTGCTTTTAACTGTTAAAAGAAACTGCTCCGTTTTCATACATGACTTGGAGAGAGTGAATGAATTTTTACGCTTGAATTCACCTGTTAAATTTTCATCCAATAAAGTTGATGTAGCTTGTTGCCTCCATTTGTCACGCAAAATACTGAAGCGTGACAAAAATTGTTACTAGTATATTATTAACAAGTAATCAAATGATTTTTCTCGTGCAATTTGTAATAAACAAGCACTCGTAAATTTTTCAAAGACTACAAATTGCACTCGCCCTACGGGTCGTGCAATTTTTTGTAATCTTTGAAAAATTTACTCGTGCTTATTTATTCCAAATTGCACTCGAAATCATTTGATTACCTATACTTATTGCACAATTTCATTTTATTTCTCATGGTACAAATGGCGATGGATGATGTCTCCTCCGAAACAAGTCTTGATTAAAAATATGAAATTCAAAAACATCGTTTGGTTCCTCAAAGAGAAAGAAAAGTATAGTCACAACACAAGATTACAAGATAAAATAATTAAAATGTGTATGGTGGTCAAAGTCGGCGAAGGCTTTCTAGTTGACCATCATCTACTTTTACGTAAACGAAGAAATGACACTGAGTTTTACATTACACTTACATATCCTTTAAATCATATGACCGGGGCAAGTGATAGACTCATGCTTGAATCATACCTGGGGAAATGCAACCTGATTGCACTTTGTTCCTGTTGTAAATAAGCTAAATATAGCTTCTCCATGATGAACGCCTGACTGGGAACCTTGGAATGCAAACCAATCGATGGTATTGTTATATTTGAAGCCCCAACCACCTTGTACGAGACAGGCCTTGAAACCACTTGTTGTCACATCTTCCACCCAAACAAAAGCTGAATCATGGACTTTGGTTGACTCATTTCCACGATTAATTGAAGCAAATACTCGCACGGGAGTCCCACTGGAGAAACTGCTGCTAAATGACACCGGTTTGCAATGAAAGCCGTCAACTCCAAATTGCTGAATGTCGAGCTTTCCTCTCTCTACTCCTGAAAAGTAAATTTCAAAGACATTTCAGTGCAATGTATCTAACCAAGCTAAGAGGCCTATTACTTAAACCACCACCAATTAAAATAAAGAAAATTTTTTACCTAGAGGAATAAATGATTTTATGCGCCTGGCAATGCTGGTTAATGTTTTACTGACTAGGATCAGTTTACATACGGGGCTCTAATTCAGGGCATACATAAGTGGCATAGGACAAGTTACAGGGCTCTTTTTCTTCAGTTCCACTGTTTTTTCCCACCCTGTTACCCTTCCCACAATACGTAGCTTCATTTGTGGATCTTTTAGTGGAGGCGGGTTTGCCCTCACCTTTGCTGGAAATAAATTAGGGTATCAGATTTCATGTAATTTGGTTTAGTTGTTATGAAACAAACGGCCGTGAAAGTGGCCAAAATATGACAAATCATGGTGTCAATTTCTATAGTTAACTCCATCAAACAGAGCTCAGCCAGAGCAATGTGATGTAGTATATTTAGGTTAAGCGAGCCAGAGGCATAAAGTGCTATAAGTAAGTAACTTACTTATATGATGTTTTAACTAGATGAGATTCAGAATTCCTGACTCTGACTAGCATTTAGTTTGTTTCGTAAAATCAGCCAGTGATACTGTTTATATTTCAAAGACTAAACACCATGATTGCAGCTTGCGAGTGATCTGTCGAGATAACCAGACCAAGTGATCATCCGGCGTGGAATTTAATATCCGCTCAAATGGGTGATTATAGTGGAAAGAAAAACAAAACAAATAAATTAATGGGGAATCTGAAATCAGGTATTCAAGACGTTTCAGTTATGCAGCAGTAGGATCTGCCATACAGCAAGGTTATATAACCTCAAATATCGAAAAGCTTTTCCAATGGCTAGGTTTCCCTCACGGAAATTTGAATGCTGTTTTTCTTTTTGACTAACTGGGTCAGGAAAAGATTCTCCACGTTAAAATGTTCTCATGTATCATGGATTTCGAAGGAGTGTACACTTGAAGCTAGAGTCTCGTTTTAGCCGGACTAAAAAGGTTAATTGAAGACATGATAACAAATTCCGTGGATGTACACGGATAATGCTATAAAGAATAATTCATCTTTAAGTCAGTGTCCATGTCATCTTTAACACAACTAGTATCTGTACAATTGTTTCTGTGGATTCTTGCATCTAACTATGTAATGGGATTTCTCTCAATCGATAACAATTAACTGAACGATTTGCACAGGAACAATTTTTCTTCTTTTTTTTTTCTTTATTCAAGTTTCCGCAATAAACAAAGAAACAATTTTCTTTTGGACGGTATATAAGTGGCGTTAGAAATCGCATATTGGTCTGCCTGAGCAATGCAATCCCTGTCTATTCTGCTCGCAGCTGCTCATTTTCGAAGAGTTCTCTCGGCTGCCGGACAAAACAAATGCTAAGGCAATCTACAGATTACGAAAGGTGCAAAGTGCTAAAAAAAGGAAATCATCCTAATCATGGTCAGAAATTAACGTTTTAATTTGGCCGCTACGATACAAACAGTTTTCCCGACATTTAAAGCTATACAGGACAGGTATTCGCAGTGTAAAGAATCGAAACAAGCAAGCCTTTCCAAACTACATTACCAATGCAGTTCCCATCATGACCTTTTTTGTTTCTTGCCTGTAAAACTTGGTAATATTGATAATTTACGAGAGGGTAAGTAAAAAAGGAGTTACCTTTGACACCTTCTAACACCAGACAGCAAGAAATCAATAGAAGCACGCTTCGTTTCGTTAGAAATACCATGACTTAAAACTCTGTAGTAAATACCCCTACTGCAGAGATATATACTGGAACACAGCTAAATGAGATGGGTTTATATGGAGAAAGCACAGGAAGTATTGAGTAACAAATGTTAAATCTTGTTTCCGCAGGGAAATAATATTAACCACCTACACAACAAGGTGAACCAAATTTGTATAGTCATATATGGAAATTATATAGCGTGTATTGAGTCTATTGATTGGCAGGTGTTATATGTTCATATATATCACCTTTCCGCAAGGAAATAACGCTGTTGCAGCATGTATCAAACCCCCAGAAAATGGTCCTTGGCAAGGTCAAATATACTATCAGAGCTCTATGATCCAAAGTGATTTAGTTTAATTTATTTTGCATTCTTTTTTTCTACATAAAAGAATCGCTTCTGATGCTTGCTTTCGGTTAATATAATGAATTACAATAATCCTATGTACAAGCAGTCTGACTTCAATTCTCCGCGGTGATTTCATTTCAATTAATGACTAGTAGCATTCAATCTAAGGGCAATCAAAGTATGAATTTTCCTTCAAACGTTTTATATTTTAGTTCTGATCATTACTACAGTTTACATCCTTTATCTGCAGGTTTGATAACGATATCGGTTCGTTGTCGTAGTATTTTTAGGGATTGCCGTTCTCTGCGAGTTAGATTGTCACGGACGCGTGTCGGTTTAGCTGTCATGATATCTCTTTCAACACTATCGATGTATATGTCGAGAACTGGTTCACGGTTTGTTGGGGGACACCAAGTACTCTTCAGTCGGAACGGATTAGGTTCTAGATCACAGTTATTGTCATCATAGAAGAACTCTTTTATTCGTAAACGTCTCAAGAAATCATTGATGTCGGCTTTAATCTGGGCCCAATCGATATGTCTTGGAGTCGGACAAAAGGTTAAGCCTCTAGACAACAGAAGTACTTCATCCTCAGTAAGATAACGTTAGAAAGGTTAATGACAGTGGATGTGTCTAAACGAATAGGGGCTTTGTTATTATTTGTTATTATGTCAGCCAGTGAAATTAAAGCGGACTCCGTTTATTATGTTCCGCTTTATTGAATCTCTCAGTTACTCAGTATGCTTGCTGTGATTGGTCAATTTAGTGAGGGCCGTATTAGCTTACGTATAGACCTATTAAAGGCATACTACTACACGATTACTTTTCGACAATCAAGTCATACTCCAAAAAAACTGTTTACTGTATTTAAAGCAGGTCATAGTTAATGAAGAAACACGTTCTCAAGTAGTTTAAGGCCTGGGTCAAAGGCTTTTGCTGGTGAATATAATTTATTAGTTATATTTCTAGAGGTATAATTTATTTAGCAATTATTGAATGAGGCTGAGTAGAATATGAAGAATTCTGCGGATAAAGGAGGGTGTTATCCAAAGAGGCCGAAGGCCGAGGTGGATAACACCCTCCAAGATCTGCAGAATTCTTCATATCCTACGCATTCGAAATATTTCCCCGTTCTTAAAGGAGCTTCGCCATTTCACTCTTTGTTTTTCTACTCACCATAAATAACGCAACCTTGTCCTCAGGTTTCCTCGGTCAACGGTTCGATAATGTGCAGCAGGCTGAACTTTTGACGTCATTTTGACGTTATTGGTTCAATAATTTGTAGCGGGCTGCACTTTTGATTTCATTGGTTCAATATTTGGTCAACAGCAGCTGTTTGTGGGGAATCATGCGTTGGTTTTAACCATCAGAAACGGGGAAATGTTTTGAATGAATAATAAAAACGGTTATGGAACCAGATTTAGCACACAGTTAAATTTTAACGTCCTAAGCATTTTTAAGTAGAATTAATACTTCTGACAGGTCACGCGACATGTCACGTGACGTTTAGCAGAAAATAGCCAATATTTGAGGAATTGGTGGCGTTTTAGATGTAGGTCAATTATTTCCATCCCCTCACATTTGGAATGACCGTCCCTCTTTTCACAGAAAAACGTTTAGATTGAAAAGCCTTTTTTTTTTCAAGTCGACTTTTGATCGTTTATATCTTCTAAAAACGAAATCACTGAGGAAGGTCATTCCAAAGGTAGCAAGGTAGATAATTTAAATTTTCATCGAAAACGCTCATTTGTTGATCAATAGTATAGAAATTCGCCGCCAATTCGCCGATTTACTAAATTTTAACAAAATGATCACGTGACATGTCATGTAGTCAAAATAACATGTCACCACGGTTTTCGTTGATACGCGACTTTGTGAACAAAACACATGCGGAAACGTTTCCAAAATTACCGTCAATCATACATGTTATTGACGGATCGGATCAAAATCCACTAATCACAGCCTGCTAGCGTATTAACGTAAAGAAGGTCTGAAGGTCACACTAGTAGCTGTGATTGGTGGATTCCGATCCGATCTGTCGATAACACGCAAGACTGACGGAAATTTTGGAAAGGTTTCCGCGGGTGTTTTGTTTTCCAAAGTCGCGTATCAATGAAAACAGTGGTAAGGCAAGGCAGGACGTTGAGCTTTATAATTAGAAGTTAAGCATTAAAACTGTGGTTAATGAACTCTACAGTCTATATCATAGCTGTCATCTAAAGTTGTCACTAATTCTGTTATCCTCCCCCTATGAGCCATTGTGCAATAGCCCTAGGTCAATGTCTAAAGTAACGTAATCGTATGCCATATGGTTAATCATACGACAATGCGGATACATGTAGGCTAAAACAAAGAAAGCGTAGAGTTCAGTTTTGTTCTCAGTTCTTTATTTTTCCAATGAGCATTGTTTACAAATTAGACATGCCCACAGGTCACGAGCTGATGCCAATCTAGGTAGGTGGTGTCTTAACAAAAGAGATTAGGTAGAAAGTTTAGTGAAATTAGGAAGTTACATGAACTAGTATATAAATTATAAAATTAAGTTGTCAGTTAACTAGTACCATGTTAGGAATAAGTGCTATTAGATAGCTTATTTTCACAAAAAAAAACTTAATAGATCTCAATCTACAATGAAACTATTTTATACTTCACAAGTGGGACCTTCATTTGAGCGCTTACAGCTAAATCTGATTTCCAATTATACCACTTAACGCCTATCACCTGTGAATTGTCCGTGGTGTGAAACTAAATACCATTCAGGTTGCTTTGGTACAGTCCTTGTAACACGGTATTTTTAAAAGAACTGTTGTTGGTAACTGACGTTTCGACAACCTGGACGAAAGTCATTTTCATCGTCCACTGAAAAGTGTTTCTCTGTCGACAGAATTTACAGGTCTTGTCCGTGGAAAATGATGGTCAGTTATGCCGTTATGATGTTAACTGTTGGACTCGTGTAAAGTTTGCCCACTGTCATCATTGCTCAGGCCCGGCCAGCGGACTCCCATACAAAAAGGGTGCTCATCGGTGTAAATCAAGGATTCTGTTTGTCCAAGACAAAATGCTATTATTTTTAGCTGTATGTCAAACAATTTTTTATCGAAGACATAGTAATTATGAGAGATTCAACCTTAGGACCATGCAGGCACGTCTACAGTGTACATGAGCGACTCCCCCTAATGAAACTTGGCACGCTTTTACAACATCACTTGTGCATTAACCAAGCGCAACCGTTTGGTTCAACTGTGTATTGTTTACGAGATATATCAATCAAACTGAGAGACAATGAAAAGTGTTCAAATATACTAGAGCAAAAATATACAAGTTTGATCACTTTTTGCAAGCTAGAGACAACGGAAAATGGCATGATATTGCTCCATATAATTGTCCTAGCCTCTAACAATTAAACAAAGTTGACTAAACATATGTGGCTTATGTCATGTGGCCAGGAACTAAATTTCTACTCCCCTTAGTCAAAGCATATCTAAACAATTAGGGTCCTAACAGTCATTGTTTGTAGAGATGCGGTGTTTATCCAATCGAATTCGAAGCTATCTAAAGCATGGCAAAGAAATGATCTTTCAGCTTAAAAGAAGCAAAAAATTTTGTGAATGACTCGGTGGAAAAGCTCTTTTTGCATCAAACCAATGTTTGTTTGTGGCAATATGCAAATGAGCTCGGCAAGAAAGTACCGTCAAAAGGGAGTGGAATCAAATAAAACGTTACTTATGAGAAGCGAAACATCGTTATGAAACACTTTGCAACTCTAATTTAGCACGCAGCATGTAGGTCTAATTGAGGAAGATGTAGTTTTGTGGAAGTTATATATGTTTGCTATAGTTGATTTAATGGAGAATCTGTCCTATTCCGATCCTCACCAATCATCGAATCCACAGGTTCAAAGAGAAGCCTGGAGTCGACACATCTCCGCCAAAATCTCCAAAATCCGATTCACCACTTGAACTATACACAAAGGAAGCTTCGTTAGCTTCAGTTACCCCAATCCCGTGGTCGGCCTTGGCACAGCTGGTTCCACCTCCGCCAATCATAAGCACTGCACCGTCCCCACCACCCAAGTCACACCAGAACCCGATGGCCTGGGAGTCTTGTATATCTCCACTGCACGTCGCCTGCTGGAAACCGCCAGTTGATTGGTATTGTCCGCCATATTGTACAGTGCAAGACCCCAAGCACTCGTCTGAAGCCCAAACTACGCCATTCCTGAAGTCGCCATAGCTTGTGACTTTGGAGCGGAACGCCTGTCCACCCAGGCAGTCACGCGTGGTCTGCAGCAAAGGTGTATGCTGTGAGTCATCACTGCGAGTGATCTTGAGTTCGCTTCCGCTTGCCATCCAGAAAGCTGGCGATACCATGTCAGCATTGACGGATCACTTGTGCATTGATGGATCACTTGTGTCCCCTGCAGCGTCGCTCTTGTTATACCACCAGTGTCCAGTATCATCCATCCAATTTTTGGCATCACCGTTTGAAAATCGAGCGATCAGCGTTCAACCTTGGCCAGTTGATGTCATATCGTAATATACCTATTGTAGCAAAGATTAATTGAGGAAGCCGCTTTAATAGACAGTCGAACTCCGCTTTACTGACGTATGTTAGAGAGGTGGAATTTCGAACAGTTTTGGGCTTAATCAGTGTTAATCTCATTTTAGGGATGCTCATTCATCATGTTTCTTTTCTTACACTGACTGTTATTGTGGGATTTTCATTATGTTGTTTTTTTTTTATGTGAAGGTAACTTAAAATTATGAAAATGCGGTTACTCAGGTCAAGCATCCGAGAAGGTCATCCAATGATATCGGTTGCTTGCAAAGGATACCGTTCTATGCTTTTTTCCTAATACTAAATTGAAATTGACGAAATCAGTATTGAGTGTGTCCCTAGTAATCCGTAATTGTAAAACTTAATTAACCTTTCACCGCTTTTACCTGTAAAGTAAACAGGGTCTCAACAGTGCTTGCTTTCGGTAGCCTCGCAGCTCCTACAAGCTCTTAAGTTTCACTGGCGATGATAGAGTCGCAGCCCTTTTGTTTTAGGGCTAGAGTCCGTTGTTCCTGTTGTTTGTTCTTTGTTAAACCTCAAGGGTGGTCTCCAATCAGGTGAGACCTTGTAACGAGCTGCGAGGTGACCCCTTGATTTGTTCAAGTTAACCTTTTTTTTGCTTTGTAAAACGTATGAAAAAAACTTCGGGTGAACTAAGTTTTGGTCGGGGCGAAACGACCGTGATTCGATACAGGGAGCCAGACAGGACAAGATCTCGAGATGCTTGCAGCTTCAATAATGAAGGTGAGATTCACTTTCTGCTTAACTTTCTGTTTTTTAGTAAAAATTAATAGATAATAGAATCCCTAGTTACAAGCACATGCCAATCTCAAGATT
>JAHPZR010004875.1:0-18718 GCA_019787425.1 Platygyra sinensis
TGAAGCCGTGGTTTTTTCAGGCCTCTTCTTTCTATTACTTAAATTGGAAAATTTACTGCGGTGATCATTCTTCACTTTTAGGTTGATTTAATGTTATTCCTTTCTATTGTTACTTAATGTATTTTTTCATTACACTGGTCGCCTTGATTGGTTTAAGCTATATGCGGTTAGCGTAAATCGAGAGTATGAGTATAAGTATACAATGAAGAAGACTCGATTCGTTGGTATTGTTTTTATTTAATATTATTTTAAGATGTGGACGAGTGCAGTGTTGTTGTTGGGGCCTGTGACTCCAATGCCAGCTGTCAGAATACAGAGGGATCTTATGGTTGTGCCTGTATGGCAGGATTTACAGGAGAGGGAAAAACGTGTACAGGTGAGAGCAAAGTAACATAAATAAATTGTGCTGAAGTTTTCTTTTCCTTTCTATTTTTGTGGTTTTTGTCGTGAAGCCCAAGTTTTTAATGACAATGAAAGGCAGAAGACCATGAAAAAGTACAAAAAAACATTGCATGCAGTGTATTTATACACAAGATTGATTTTCTTGCGCGGTCACTGTGTTGTAACCTTTCACAAGTGCGAATAAGTTTCAGAGCCAATTTAGAGTTAGGGATAAAAAATTTTTTATGGATATTGAATGAACGTGACTTGTGCCACAGACATTTATGGTACGATAAAGCAAACAATAAATCGTTCGACTCCAAAAAAAAAAACAAAAAAAAAACAATAAACAAAATAGAAGCAAAAATAAGTCAGGTGGGCTCAAGATTGTGAACTGGTTGTCAAGCATGCATTTCTTTCTTACCTGGACATTGGCATTCTGAACGTAAGAGTATTTTAGACTCGAATATGTACTTGTGGCGCAATAGAATTTTAGGGTATTCAAGGCGCACACAATACTTTTCTTACACCAGGAACATTTGTATCGGATATAGTGAAATACGCTCCGTTTATAATCGTTGGCGAATTTTCGTGAAAGTATCCCACACATCTGCCGTAATCCTATAGAGTATGATGGCGAACCCTTTGGTAAAACAATTTGATAAAATGTAAATCAAAAACTTAAAATTGAAACATAATCACTCTGAGATTCATCAATTATTAATCTATCGCTTCCGGTTTGTTTTGCTTCTGTTCGTGTAGACATCAACGAGTGTAGTGGTAGTCTCGTCTGTGACGTCAATGCCAATTGCCAGAATACCCCAGGGTCTCACATTTGCTCCTGCAAACAGGGATTTTATGGAGACGGTCAAAACTGTACACTCAACAAAGGTATGTATTTAGTTACCGATGTTCTCCCCTTAAAGCGATAGCCAAACGGAGACTTAAGCCATAGAAGAAAACTGAAAACTTGGCAAGTTTTTCATTGTTTGGCCACCCAACCCAGAGTCAACACAAGTTGAATGACATCCCCTAGTTGATAGTTGTTATAACAACCAATTAGTAGGATATTGGCCGAGCAGTGCTAAGCCCGTTGAAGAAATCAGTTTACCAGAAAACTTGTGTATCCGTTTGGCAGTATCCTCGGCCAGGGCTCTGGCCTGTACAACATTACTTGATCCAGAGATAAGCGCACTTACCATGAGGCCACTGCGCCTCTCGTATGCGTAAACACAACACTTCTCTCTTTTGTCTCAGATACCTGTCAGGAAATCGTGCAGAGCAATTCAGCCGCTAGTGACGGAGCTTACCCACTGACTTCATCTTCAATTTTGGTAGGATCTGTATACTAGTAATGATAGTAATAATGTGTCAGCATAGACCATTCTTTGTGGCTAAATGGAAACAGAACATTAACAGAATGACAAGGGGATATAGTGTACGGACATAAGTCTCTCCCAAGTTAATGTGGCGTGACTGTACTTTATCTAACTCTCACCCACTTGCTGATGTTGAACACTGCATTAATGAGCCGATAACGTCGATTTTAGTCCGTGAAAAAATATAAGCAAATGACGAATAATTTATTTCATTACTGCACCATTGGCAATTTTCTCGAATCCGATTACGTTCTTGATAACTTGTTTGATTTGAGTAATAATATTAGCTTACATTGCCGTCTGTTGCAAATTCGTTGTTTTAAGTGGAAGGTAGTTTGTAGTCTAAACAGAACGCAGGGATGTCGGAAACAACAACAAGGTTATTTTTTCCAGATGAACGCAGTAACTCTACTCAAGACTTCACAACAAGAACGCGCTAGGCTTATCAGTTACACTTGAATAAACACTCCTCCGCTAAACTTTACACACGACCTTTGTCACTCTTATACAAACACGGCCTCTTGTCAGATATCCACGTAACCTCTCTGTTACACTTTAACAAACACGACCTCTGTCAAGACTTTTTGAGTTATCCTTTACGAGACCACAGACGTTGTACTCCTTTTGGTTGCGAACTTATACGTCGTACAAAACTAATTAAGAAAATCAATAGAAAATCAAAAGATCAATCCAAGATCTCTTGGATCATGGTGCCTCAAAGGAACCGAAGAATCCACTCTTGAATCATGGATTCTTCGGTTCCTTTGACATGCCATGATCCGAAAGATCTTGGATTGATCTGTTTAGTAAAGAAAAGTTAAATCCGTTTTCAGATTCTTTCGGATGTAAAAATTCTAATCTTGGATTTTCTTAAAGAAACGCACCCTTAAATCCTCGAAAAAAAAAACGATAACCTATAACTTACGAATTTGTATCTTAAACTAAATTAGTAATCGTATCCTAAACAAGTGATTTCTCGTAGATTATATGAAGTGTTCTTACCAGTCGTAAAATCTGTCTATGGTGTTGCCTAATGTAAAGTAACTTGCCCTGATTAATTGCTTTCATTATATCATTGTGACCCAAGTTATTCTCCCGATTTTATTAGTTCTCTCGGCTATGATCTATTAGAGGACAAACGCAAAATTCTAGAAAGCGACAGCCGCGCACTAGCGTTTTCTTGCTCTCGGAATCGAGAAAGGAGTGTTGCAAAAGGAATGGCGCCTGAGTAGGCAAGTGGTACACTCTAGGCGCGCGTGTTATTGACTGCCGACACCCAAGTTAAAGAGGTATTGCAATTGAATGAATGAATGCTTTCGGCATGTCAACAGCCAAGATACCCCTTTACCAGCATGTATAGCTTGCATGCTGCAAGCAAATATACTTAAGAAAGACTGTTCACAGACGCCATGCTCTTGACATTTTCATAACCAAGAGCAACTGTGCTATGTTTGTCATATATCAGATCTGGCAGCAGTGACAGATGCAGTTGCGAACGTTTAAAAATGGGCACGATATACCGGCCTAACCTGAAAACGGGTGTTACTGCAGAGGCAGTCGGAAAAACCGAAAACGACATGTCGCTGACAAACACTATAGGTTTTCGCTCACACCCGCGGCATCGTCTGATAATAATAATAACTTTTTAATAATAACTTCGTATTTATGTGTCGTATGTATATAGCACTGAGGTGCTAATTGGGGACACTGTAAGTTTCAAATAGAACATAAACTAATAAGAATCCCAACTGGTGGGAGGCTGACCAGTTGGCTATTTACACATCGCGGTCGAGGATTTGAACACGGAACTACCGAGAACAAATCCAGATAGCAGCAGGGTGAAGGATCCAAGACTCCAATAAAGCACACCACACATCAAAGAGGATACGTGTGGGAACAAGCAACCTTCATCCATCAATTCCAACCCCTTTACTCCAAGACAAAGCAATGATTTCTTTCCTTTCCTTTCTAAAAAAAAGAAACGGCATTTTTTTCATTTTTCCTGCTTCTAGTACCTGTTTGCAGCCTCAAAAAGACTTTCTTGTACCAGTATCTTTCGCCCAGTAACGTAATTCTGAAACCTTTTTTTGTTATACGTATATTGACGTCATCAAAGCGTCTATTCTCTTGTAGATCATAAGTGAGAACTAATCAAAATGCAAGAATAATTTGACCTATTATATAAACTCCAATAATTACTTTGATGAGTTTATCAATTGTTAATATTTACTTTTAGCATTTTAGCATTGTATTAATGTTCGCAGACAGTAAGGGAAACATGTAATCAAATTCTTCGAGTTTTTGAGGTCTGATTTTAGCAAATAAATTGTCTGAAAATAAATGGTAAGAAATATTTTTTTTCCGATTCATTATTCTCGTTCTTGAAACGTACAATTTTCGGGATCAGAAAACGACTGGTAAAATTATATCACCCGAGTGATAAGGTATCTTTGTATCTTAAAAACAATGTAAAAGTATTTATAGTTTGTTAAAGTCAACATCCCTAGACTACACTGAAACAGCGTCCTGCTAAAAGCAAAAATAAATTATTTTATCGATATATCTCTAACAAACAGTGAAATAGGCAAAAAGCATTTATTTTTCCCGTAGGGAAATCAATTTACCGCCCCATAGTATCTTTCCTATTTCATGCATTAATGGTCTACAGCTGAAGTTATTTTTAACCTTTACAAAAGCTGCTAGAGTGGTGAAGGAAAAGCAATTATTACGCATAAGAAATGCATTATATAAAAAAGAAAACAATGCAAAACAAAGCAGTTGGTGGTAACTGTTCTGATCTTAAAACTCGGGTATCAATACTTCAGCCTACAACTGGAAAAGGTTTTGAATCCGCGACTTGATTAGAATACGTACTCTTTGCTTGTCAAACGATGTGTCTACTGACAAACTGAACCGGCGAAGTCTATCTGCAGCCGCTTTTGAACTCCTGGGCTTTGAAATACTCAATCAATCCAAACACTACATGTCTCATTCCTCCAGCCGCCACAATTTAATCAAAAGAAATTGCAGAATTTATTTGAATCATTCTCCAGAAGAATGCCTTGGATGAGGTGAGTTTATTTCAGGGTTTTCTAAAAAGGTACTTCAGGTTTAGATTTAAAGACTGCATTCATTTTGGATTGAAATGGCAAAGCAATTTACAGTACAGTCTAGACTTATTTAACTACGGAGACGTGTTTGTTGTTTGGAGAGCCGATTTTGTAAGGAATGAATTAAAAAAAAAGAAACTACATATATTCTTTTTGAAAAAGAAAACGTGAGTTATATAGCAGTAAAAAAAATATTGAAATATCTCCTTGCCTCTCCGAAAAAAGAAGCCAGATCTGTGATGCAGCCTTTTGTTTATATACATACCATCTTGTAAAAACAAGAAACAAAAAACACAAGAGGTTGAAATCAATAGAATCAAGGAAAATTAAGTGAATATTTCTGAGAAACGTACAGTTTACTGTTTAATCCTTCGTTTGAATTTTCATGCAGATAGGCGCCTTTTTGTAGGCTGACATCTGTAAAGTTTGTTGTATATTGCAACGATATGCACTGTAATGGAAGCTTATTGAAGTTAAAAGCCTGCTGAATTATTTACTCTTTTTTCTCTCGATCGATGCTGATTCAAATCACGGAGACTGCTGAATACTTGTAAATATAGTAAACCAAAATAGCGGAAAAATTGAAATCTCATTTTGAAATCTCAAGGTTATCTTTCTCTACCTGCTCTATAATTTCTCGCAAAAATATAAATATCTTGCCGGGCGACACATCACTTTTAGATATATCGGTATCATTTTATTTTACAGGCCCAGAAGAAAAATGTTACCAGCAATTAACCACTTGTACATCATAGCTGTACTGATGTTGTGCCAGTTACTTGTAGAAGCAGACTATGAACAGTGTGGAAGCCAATACTCTATCTTTGGCATGATGCTACGGGGGCACACATTCAAGAGGTTCAATGTGTCCATCTCATTCGAATGTAATCAAGCGTGCATGAGTGATTTCAGATGCCATAGCTTTCATTTCGTCATCACAAAGAATGTGTGTGAGTTGAACAATCGCACTAAAGAAGCTAGGCCAGGGGATTTCATTCCTGACTGGCACAGATATTATTTTAGACGAAACAATGGAATGGGTGAGTTTGTGTAAGATTTAGGGTAATGTTAGGGTGATGATTTAGGGTAATACAAACCTTGGGAGGCGCGGTCGCTCTAGATTATGCGCTTGTTGCCGGTTCGAGCTGTCTGGGTTCGAGCTCTGACCAGGGACATTGTGTTGTGTTATTGGGCAAAACAACTTAATTTTTGCAGTGCTTCTCCCCGTCCAGATGTACAAATGGGTACCGGCGAACCTAATGCTAGGGTTAACCCTGTCGTAGACGAGCATCCAATCCATGTTGAGGGAGATGTGGAAATACCTTCTAGCCTTTCCATGATACGGAAATCGGGATAATCTCCAGCCTCATGAGCCACTTGACTCTTATGCAGGCTTAACGTAGTACAAACGGTAAAGAAACTTATAAATCATGACCCAATTATTGGCCAACAGCTTGCACTATTGGTCTGCCATACCCCATAACGATAAGACTAAAAAACAAACATACAAGAAATAAAATTAGAATACAGAGCTCAATAAAGCATGATAAAAAGTAGTTAAAACTGAAAATCGACAATATTATAGATGCAGCTTCCAAACCCTTGTTGTTTTAACTACTGCTTTGTACCGTACTCTTGTCTTAAATATTACAATTTTTTTCACGGGTGATTTAAATAAACATTGCTTATTAATAAACAATAAAGCTGAAGAAAGTGATGAATATTGAGGAAAACTTGTTTTTTTTTTATTTTATTATTTTGTTTTCTGTTGTTATATAGTCCCTCTTGGTTCTATCCCTGAGCTGCCGGCCGAAACATGTAAAGAAA
Organism: Platygyra sinensis; assembly: GCA_019787425.1. Lineage (NCBI taxonomy): Eukaryota > Metazoa > Cnidaria > Anthozoa > Scleractinia > Merulinidae > Platygyra > Platygyra sinensis. Next base: position 6,698 of record JAHPZR010004875.1, read on the forward strand.
TCAAGGATAGTGAAGGAGGACATGCAGTTAGCGGCAAATACTGGTTTGATTCTATTTTAGTTGGAGAAGTTGTGTTCGCTCACTGTGACATGGAGACCGAAGGTAAATTAACAACTTAAAAAACCTGTTTGATATCTCCGCCATGCAATGCGGTAAATATCACGGAGTCAGATTTCGATGGACACAGGAGTATATATAATAAGCCTGCATGTAGCCTTAAAATAATGAAAGTTGCGAATGCAGCCATAACAATACTGGAACAATGACCTGAAAAAAATTCAAGCTTTGAAAGGGATTCGAACCCACGACCTTTGCATTACCGGTGCAATGCTCTACCAACTGAGCTATCAAAGCCACATGACAGTGGTCGTGTCTGGGTTGGGCCCTTATGTTCGGTGGACGTAATACTCAGCTTAAGTGAATTCCATGGTAATACATGTCCAACAGTAGCATTAAATGATGAAAGAATGAAAGATGGAAATGCAGCCATAACACTACTGGAAAAATGACCAGAAAAAATTCAGGCTTTGAACGGGATTCGAAACTACGACCTTTGCTTTACCGGTGCAATGTTGTACCAACTGAGCTTTCAAAGCCACACGAGAGCGCGTGTCTGGGTTCGGCCTCTTATGTTCAGTGTGGACGTAATACTCGGAGTTCATGAATTCCATGGTAAAGGGCCGAACTCAGACACGACTGCTCTCATGTGGCTTTGATGACTCAGTTGGTAGAGCATTGCACTGGTAACACAAAGGTCGTAGTTTCGAATCCCGTTCAAAGCCTGAATTTTTTTCAGGTCATTTTTCCAGTAGCTGGCTGCGATCGCATCTTTCATTCTTTTATTATTTTATTGCTACTGTTGGACATCTTTTAACAACAGTTAAGTGAGTTTTTAGTATCACAGAGAGTACGTCGCCCTATTCTTTGGGATTAAACAACGAGCTTCTCTTTGAGTTGCCACGAGAGAGAGCAAAGAGGACATATGGGGGACAGGCCATTTTGTGTTGCCGCCCCGAAGCTACATTGTGTGCAACTCACTCCCAGTAAAATTTGCAACCGTTAGAACTTTGGATCATTCTAAGAATATGTTGAAAACAAACGCATTTATTTAGGCTAGCTTTTATAACTATGATTTAATTACTAAATTATTGTTAATTAAAAATAATAATAACTGAATAAAGTATAACAAATCTGGTTTCAGATATTAACGAGTGTAACGCTTCTGTTCCTGTCTGTGTCGCCAATGCTACCTGTCAGAATATAGAGGGCTCTTATGTCTGTTCTTGTGAAGTCGGATTTGCCGGGAAATACTGCACTGGTGAGAGTGAAAGTTAGTTTAACTCAAAATTCCTAGAGTGGAAATGGGAATGGCGCGCATTCTAATAGCAAGGCGAATTTGATGAATTAAGTGCAGAAGCTTCAAATACTACAGCCGAAAGGAGACTATCCCTCAACTGTGTCAACATGGCAGCCATTTAGTTTTAGTACTGTATGTCAAATAACTCGAAATTAATATAAGTTCCAGTGAGATGCTTACATATCAGTAGTTCTAGATTTGCTCTACGCTAATAATAATAACTGGTTCCGATTGAGTGCGGTTTTTTTTTGCACTAAGAGATTATACACATATTTTAAAGGCACGACACGTGCATGCTCTGTCCTCATCGATGAATAGAAGACATCTCTCAATGTATTTGAAGTTATACAAGCACGTTTATGATAAATTGATTGTGGTCATTTTTGTTTATCTTTAGATATCGATGAGTGCCGTGGTTCAGTTGAGGTTTGTGACATCAATGCCAATTGTCAAAATACTCGGGGCTCTTACTCTTGTTCCTGTAAAGCTGGTTTTACTGGTGATGGCAAATCATGCTCTGGTAAGGATGTCTGCACTGTCAATATATTCTAACACTGATAAAATGGCCTCTGTCCAGCTATTTAGGGTGCTCTTGTGAGCTATCCCAGATGTTGTGAGAGTGGCTAGTTTGTTGCCTGTGTTTTGCTTTTTGTTTGTTTTATCCAATTAGAACACTCAAAAAAAAAATTCATTACCGTTAACATATCAAAAATAAATGAAAACACTTATTCCCATTGCATTGCTTAAAATAACTCATTGCATCAGTAACTTCCCCTTTTCACATTTCTTTTCATCATTATATATATCACTAGAGAAATTTTAAAACTTACAGAGCATGTAGATAACATGTTATTAACATTTCAACCATCAAAAAAGACTGTAAGGAATGATTTACATGAGTTCCCACTTTTACATGTTTCGGACGTTTCATGTCGAAAACATGTAAACATTTACAAGTGAAAAAATGTAAATGATGGAGAAAACACTGTCAGTAAATTCTCCAGAAAAAAGGCGAAGATCGCGCAAACGACAAGTAAATTGTTCCTGTGATTAGTTCTACTTCTCGCTACTTCTTAGGTTTACATATTCACATATGAATTATTTTATATATACTTCACGCCATTTCACTCCTCACGGGAGATATGAGCTCAACACATTAACTTTGCTCCCAATGTGTAGCTTCATAGCTCAGTTGGTAGAGCATCGCACCGGTATCATGGAAGTCATGGGTTCGAATCCCGTTGAAGCCGTGGTTTTTTCAGGCCTCTTCTTTCTATTACTTAAATTGGAAAATTTACTGCGGTGATCATTCTTCACTTTTAGGTTGATTTAATGTTATTCCTTTCTATTGTTACTTAATGTATTTTTTCATTACACTGGTCGCCTTGATTGGTTTAAGCTATATGCGGTTAGCGTAAATCGAGAGTATGAGTATAAGTATACAATGAAGAAGACTCGATTCGTTGGTATTGTTTTTATTTAATATTATTTTAAGATGTGGACGAGTGCAGTGTTGTTGTTGGGGCCTGTGACTCCAATGCCAGCTGTCAGAATACAGAGGGATCTTATGGTTGTGCCTGTATGGCAGGATTTACAGGAGAGGGAAAAACGTGTACAGGTGAGAGCAAAGTAACATAAATAAATTGTGCTGAAGTTTTCTTTTCCTTTCTATTTTTGTGGTTTTTGTCGTGAAGCCCAAGTTTTTAATGACAATGAAAGGCAGAAGACCATGAAAAAGTACAAAAAAACATTGCATGCAGTGTATTTATACACAAGATTGATTTTCTTGCGCGGTCACTGTGTTGTAACCTTTCACAAGTGCGAATAAGTTTCAGAGCCAATTTAGAGTTAGGGATAAAAAATTTTTTATGGATATTGAATGAACGTGACTTGTGCCACAGACATTTATGGTACGATAAAGCAAACAATAAATCGTTCGACTCCAAAAAAAAAAACAAAAAAAAAACAATAAACAAAATAGAAGCAAAAATAAGTCAGGTGGGCTCAAGATTGTGAACTGGTTGTCAAGCATGCATTTCTTTCTTACCTGGACATTGGCATTCTGAACGTAAGAGTATTTTAGACTCGAATATGTACTTGTGGCGCAATAGAATTTTAGGGTATTCAAGGCGCACACAATACTTTTCTTACACCAGGAACATTTGTATCGGATATAGTGAAATACGCTCCGTTTATAATCGTTGGCGAATTTTCGTGAAAGTATCCCACACATCTGCCGTAATCCTATAGAGTATGATGGCGAACCCTTTGGTAAAACAATTTGATAAAATGTAAATCAAAAACTTAAAATTGAAACATAATCACTCTGAGATTCATCAATTATTAATCTATCGCTTCCGGTTTGTTTTGCTTCTGTTCGTGTAGACATCAACGAGTGTAGTGGTAGTCTCGTCTGTGACGTCAATGCCAATTGCCAGAATACCCCAGGGTCTCACATTTGCTCCTGCAAACAGGGATTTTATGGAGACGGTCAAAACTGTACACTCAACAAAGGTATGTATTTAGTTACCGATGTTCTCCCCTTAAAGCGATAGCCAAACGGAGACTTAAGCCATAGAAGAAAACTGAAAACTTGGCAAGTTTTTCATTGTTTGGCCACCCAACCCAGAGTCAACACAAGTTGAATGACATCCCCTAGTTGATAGTTGTTATAACAACCAATTAGTAGGATATTGGCCGAGCAGTGCTAAGCCCGTTGAAGAAATCAGTTTACCAGAAAACTTGTGTATCCGTTTGGCAGTATCCTCGGCCAGGGCTCTGGCCTGTACAACATTACTTGATCCAGAGATAAGCGCACTTACCATGAGGCCACTGCGCCTCTCGTATGCGTAAACACAACACTTCTCTCTTTTGTCTCAGATACCTGTCAGGAAATCGTGCAGAGCAATTCAGCCGCTAGTGACGGAGCTTACCCACTGACTTCATCTTCAATTTTGGTAGGATCTGTATACTAGTAATGATAGTAATAATGTGTCAGCATAGACCATTCTTTGTGGCTAAATGGAAACAGAACATTAACAGAATGACAAGGGGATATAGTGTACGGACATAAGTCTCTCCCAAGTTAATGTGGCGTGACTGTACTTTATCTAACTCTCACCCACTTGCTGATGTTGAACACTGCATTAATGAGCCGATAACGTCGATTTTAGTCCGTGAAAAAATATAAGCAAATGACGAATAATTTATTTCATTACTGCACCATTGGCAATTTTCTCGAATCCGATTACGTTCTTGATAACTTGTTTGATTTGAGTAATAATATTAGCTTACATTGCCGTCTGTTGCAAATTCGTTGTTTTAAGTGGAAGGTAGTTTGTAGTCTAAACAGAACGCAGGGATGTCGGAAACAACAACAAGGTTATTTTTTCCAGATGAACGCAGTAACTCTACTCAAGACTTCACAACAAGAACGCGCTAGGCTTATCAGTTACACTTGAATAAACACTCCTCCGCTAAACTTTACACACGACCTTTGTCACTCTTATACAAACACGGCCTCTTGTCAGATATCCACGTAACCTCTCTGTTACACTTTAACAAACACGACCTCTGTCAAGACTTTACACGCGACATTCGTCACACTTCAGTAAACACTACTGACTCACGAGATAATTCTCTTTAAACACTCCTGGAAAAAACCATCTAAAAACTAAACCGATTTACTTAGAAGTTTAAGCATTTAAACTGTGGTTAATGAGCCCTGTAGTCTGTATCATAGCTGTCATCTAAAGTTGTTACTAGTTTGTTATCTTTCCCAATTTAGCCATTGTGCAATAGCCTTAGGTCAATGTCTAATGTAAAGTATCCGTTTACCACATGGGTAATCATACGACAAAGCTCCCAGTATTTTTCCACCATGCTCTCATGTGATTTTGGCATGCTATACTCGCTCCCAACTCCTTCAATCCCCAGTTAATAATCCCATTGTCTTCTGACCCTGTCTCAGTTGTAAGCTATTATTCAAGCTAGGCTGTTCTCTGCTTTCTTGCTCTCCGCTTCGATGCCTAAACCACGCAAATCTCGCAGCCACCGTTCTCAAACCGCTGCCAACCTAACCGGACTCGGTAGTTCAGCCGCTGGCGCCGGACCATCGCAACTGTCGGCCCAAAATATGACTGTTAACTACACGGCCATGCCCACGGAGACTCTCCGCTTTATGCTGTCTCAACGCCAGCTAAACCAAACCGGTCCTCGTCGCGTGTTGATCACTCGCCTCCAAGACAGCGACACTCCGGCTACGACTACTGCGCCGCAGGTTCCTGACCAGTTAGCGGCGATGATAGCCTCCATAGTGGAAGCCAAACTGGCCAACTTAAACTCTAGTTCTACTAGTGAACCGGTCGTCCCGCCTGAAATAGAACCGGCTCAAGCCTCCACAACTCAGCCAACACTGACAGGCGCTCCAAGTCTCGTTCCAGTCCACGAGCCGTCGGTCGTCCCCACTCTTCCTCCTGCGCGGCCTTTCAATGGCGGACAAGATGGCGGACACGCTGCTCTGGACCTTGGCAATCCGGAAGATGTCGCTTCCATCCACAGGAACTACAGACTTCCGTCGGTGGCCAGCCACCTTTCCAACAGCCAGATAGCGGCCATCACGAACGGTGAGTACGTGGACCTTGCTAGCCTTCTCCCTTTTTCCTCCCTCTTACGCGATCGCGTTAATTCTAACTTAAAGCTACAGGTGGGGAACGATGGCCTTACTATCCCACTCCCATCCCCTGCCCAACGCCCCAAAATCACTAGCATCGATCGTTGGCTTGATGCTTTCGCCATATATTCCTCTGTCATTCTGTATTCCTACCCCTCCCGCGGGGTTGACTTAATCTCCTATCAGCAGCTGATCCGCGAATCAGCGAAAAAATTCCCGGGTATGGCTTGGTACGTCTATGACGTAGAATTTAGGCGCCGGGCCTCCCACAACCTCTCAAAGAAATGGGGGGAGCGAGATGTCCAGCTTTACTTGGATACGTTTACAGGGTTACCAAAGTGCATCCTTTGTAAGTCCTGTAGCAGTAGTGACCACTTTACAGATGCTTGCCCCCTCTCTCCCAGGTCCAAGGACACTCCCGGCCCAAACCATGCTGACCTGTGCTACAATTTCAACAAAGGGGTCCCCTGTGCCCGCACCCCCTGCCCCTACAGACATCAGTGCAACAAACCTGGATGCTCCGGAGCCCACTCTGGAAAGGACCACCATGATCTGTCCAACTCAGGAACCCAGCCAAAGTCAGTTAGCCGCTCTAGCCATTCCTCCCGAAGTCGTACCTAATTACTTGTCAAAGTTGTCCCCCTCCACTCCTATTAATATCCCTCTTCTTTCCTCTTACCTGCACGATCATCCTGACCGTGCCCTTGTAGACAATCTCCTTACTGGTCTCACTCAAGGGTTTAGAATTGGTTTTCAAGGTCCACGGTCCCCCAAAGAATATTCTAACCTCCTGTCTGCCAGGGATAACCCTTCCATAATCAGCAAAAATATTCTAAAAGAGGTGCAATTGGGCCATACAGCTGGCCCTTTCCTCTCCCCTCCCTTTCCCAACCTACAGGTCTATCCCATTGGGGTGGTTCCAAAGAAACACTCCTCTGATTGGCGTACAATTTTCCACCTTTCATATCCCAAACATCACTCCACAAGTGTCAATGCCCATATCAGCCCCAGTGATTATTCCTTGCATTATATTACAGTAGATAATGCCATCTCGATCATCCAGAACCTTGGTCAGGGGTGTTTTATGTCTAAGCTAGACATCAAGTCTGCCTTCCGCAACATCCCCGTCCACCCATTAGACTGGGAACTCTTAGGCATGAAATGGCAGGGCATGTACTACTTCGACACCGTTCTCCCCTTCGGCTTACGGAGCGCTCCTTACCTCTTTGACCAATTTTCCTGCATGCTTGAATGGGTTATTAAGACCAAACTGGGTATTCCTTATGTCATCCATATCCTGGATGACTTCTTTTTTGTTACCAAGCCCCCACGGTCCGACTGTCTCACAGCTCTCTGTAACATCCTCTGTCTGTTTACAGAGCTTGATATCCCTGTTGCCCCGGGTAAAACCTTCCCTCCCAGCACATCCCTGGAGTTTATGGGCGTTCTACTAGATTCCAACAAAATGGAAGCTCGCCTCCCACTGGACAAGCTAACCAGGACCAAAGAGGCCTTGCATAAGTGGTCCCATAAGAAATCTGCTACCCTGAAAGACCTTCAGTCCCTGATTGGTACCCTTCAGTTTGCCTGTAGGGTTGTGGTCCCAGGCCGAGCCTTTCTGCAGCGCATCATTAGTTTAACTAAGGGCATTTCTAACTCTAGATGGCACATCAAACTTAATACAGAATTCCGCAAGGATGTTTCCATGTGGCTGTCCTTTCTTGAACACTGGAATGGGGTTAGCTTCTTCTTGGGGGACACTGTTCTCTCCTCCCCAGATCTCCAGTTATTTACTGATGCCTCCGGGTCTCTTGGTTATGGTGGGTACCTTAATGGACAATGGTTTCAAAGCCACTGGCTCCCACAGCACTCCCTTAACCCTGTTACTGGGATCAGTATTGACTGGCAGGAACTTTTTGCTATTTATATTGCATGCTTTCTCTGGGGTCCCCACTGGTCGGGCAAACGTATTTGTTTCTGGTGTGACAACCTACCCGTTGTCACCATCATTAATTCTAAACGTTCCAAGTCCTCCCGGATCATGGATCTGGTTCGCTCCATTACCATTTTGACCCTAGTCCATAACTTTACCTTCACCGCCAAACATATCCCAGGGCTGGACAACTCTATAGCTGATTCTCTGTCCCGTTTTCAGATGGACCGCTTCCACTCCCTGGCTCCCAATGCCTCACCCACTCCTTGTATCATCCCTCCATCAGCAATGGCCATTTAACAGCATCCGTCTACCACTACTTTGGTGCCTCGCTTGCCTCTAATACCCATCGAGCATATGGTGTCGGTCAGAATCATTTTATTACCTTTTGCCTCCTGCAAGGTATAATCGGTCCCTCCTCCCCTCTTCTCCCTGCATCCGAAATAACCTTAATTTATTTTGCTGCCCACCTGGCCAAAACCATATGCTACAATACAATCAAACTTTACCTGTTTGCAGTTCAAGATCTCCATAGGCAACATAACTTCCCATTAAAATTATCCAAAATGTATCGCCTGCAAAAGGTCCTCACTGGCATTAAACGATCCCAAACGCCTCCCAAATTAAATCGCTATCCCATAACTATTCAAATTTTGGATTCAATTTACAATTATTTCCAGCCTCCCCAAAGTTTCCATGTGGACCACATCATGCTGTGGGCCGCCTTCACCCTAGCATTCTTTGGTTTTCTACGTGCAAGTGAATTTACTTGTAATAGCAGTAGCTTTGACCCTACAGTCCATCTTTGTCTAAGAGATATTACCTTTATCCCTAACATTGAATCCCCCAACCACATGCTTGTTTCCATTAAGCAATCTAAAACCGACCCCTTTCGCAAAGGCTGTACCTTAACTATAGCAAGGTCCACCACCTCGATCTGTTCTGTGATGGCTATGAGGGACTACCTGCTACAATGTAAACCAGCTGCTACAGGCCCTTTGTTTACCTTCGCCAACGGCAAGTGGCTCTCCCGTGCCTCCCTGACGAAGGAGCTTCGTTCTGCACTGCAAAGTTGTGGCCTCACTGCCGATCACTATTTCACACACAGTTTCCGGATTGGTGCAGCTACTACCGCAGCCGCAGCAGGTGTGCCTTCGTGGCTTATCAAGGTATTGGGCCGCTGGAGCTCAGACTGTTATGAACGCTACATCAGAACTCCTCAAAAAACACTATTAGATGTCCCTAAGAAATTAGCCACGGATATCTCTAATGTAATTTAAGTCTACTATAAGATCTGGAGAGACCCTTTCAGCCCTACTATCAACATGCAAATTCTCCCCACTAGCTTTCCCCTTTTCCCAGCACTAGTCCCTTGAAACTTTTGCTTCCCAACAGGCCATATTCACTGTCTGTTGTCATGGAACCATTCTTTTTTTTTTTCCTTTAATGACTGCAATGTAGCATACTCATTAGTTTCATGCCGCTTACACCACAGGGCCGAAAGGGTCAATCATTTAGGTTAACTACATTATCTATGGTTTTATAACTTAGTGAATCAATGCAGTATCAGTCATCATAACCCATGCTTTGCTTTTATTTCACTGCGGATGGCAAACCTCCTACTACTATGGAGGTCTGCTTTATTTTTCTTTACTGTGGGGTGATTGTGTTCACCCCCTCCCCCTCTCAGGCTAGCAGTGGGCTCACACAATCGTGGCAGGGAAGTGCAACCTAGGCTGCACTTTGCCCCACAGTAAGTGCTATTGCCACCCTTGGTAATAGGTCCGGATCTCTCCAGGATGGTGCCATCGTACCATCTGACCTATTGTCCTCCCAGAAGGGCACCCCTCTTCTGGTCCAACCTATGTTACCCCCTAACATAGGTTCCCCTAGAGACGCCGCTACTCTAGGGGAGATAGGCTCTGCCTTCCCTGCCACCCATGTTTTGCCACTAGAATCAGTGTTTTGTTTCTGTTTTCCTGCCTCTACCCAGCAAAAAGGGGGGAGGTGCAACGTTGTTACCCATATTAATTTCCTTCTAGTGTGGCTGAGGAGCCAATTACCCTCGGTGGTACGGTTAGATTTGCCCCTCCCCCTATGGGGGGCGTGGCTGTAACATATTAAACTGTACAGCAGCAGTGTCTCATTAATTAGAAGTTTAAGCATTTAAACTGTGGTTAATGAGCCCTGTAGTCTGTATCATAGCTGTCATCTAAAGTTGTTACTAGTTTGTTATCTTTCCCAATTTAGCCATTGTGCAATAGCCTTAGGTCAATGTCTAATGTAAAGTATCCGTTTACCACATGGGTAATCATACGACAAAGCTCCCAGTATTTTTCCACCATGCTCTCATGTGATTTTGGCATGCTATACTCGCTCCCAACTCCTTCAATCCCCAGTTAATAATCCCATTGTCTTCTGACCCTGTCTCAGTTGTAAGCTATTATTCAAGCTAGGCTGTTCTCTGCTTTCCCCTCCCCCCCACCCTGTATTGGTAGCTTTGTCCTGTACAATTTTCCTTTTATTTTTCCTCCATGTGGTTATAATTACCTCTTGTGAGACAGCAGCCTCTGCCTAATGAATGTTATCAGTTTACTTACTGCTACATTCTTTTTTTTTCTTATATTTTGTGTAAACCTTAGCTGTTTAATAAATAAAGTTTTCGGTGGCAGGGAAGTGCAACCTAGGCTGCACTTTGCCCCACAGTAAGTGCTATTGCCACCCTTGGTAATAGGTCCGGATCTCTCCAGGATGGTGCCATCGTACCATCTGACCTATTGTCCTCCCAGAAGGGCACCCCTCTTCTGGTCCAACCTATGTTACCCCCTAACATAGGTTCCCCTAGAGACGCTGCTACTCTAGGGGAGATAGGCTCTGCCTTCCCTGCCACCCATGTTTTGCCACTATAATCAGTGTTTTGTTTCTGTTTTCCTGCCTCTACCCAGCAAAAAGGGGGGAGGTGCAACGTTGTTACCCATATTAATTTCCTTCTAATGTGGCCGAGGAGCCAATTACCCTCGGCGGTACGGTTAGATCTGCCCCTCCCCCTACGGGGGGCGTGGCTGTAACATATTAAACTGTACAGCAGCAGTGTCTCATTAATTATACACTTTACAGCATAAAGTTTTAGAACTTTCCGGCTCTCTTAAATAAAGCAACATTACAATGTAAAACTATTTACTGCAGCAGACGTAAACGATTAAAATAAATTGCTTAGTCACCGTGACAAGACTAATTAATATGCGAGAAGATTCGAGACTAAATTAGCATATTCGCGAGTATTCCAAGTCACGCAACAATTTTTCGTAACACCGTCACATTTGTCTAGAAAATATACAAAAAACAAAAAAAAGCTACAACTCCGAAGAGAGGAAACAAATATATATTTCACATTTTTTAGGAGTGGGAAGGAAGGGGGAAGGGGGAAGGGGGGATGGTTTGCAATAACATTGAGCTTTATTTGCATAGTCATCAAATAGAGTTACAGCGTTGCAAAAGCATTTCAAGAATAACAAAACATAGTAATAGAAGTAAATCAAATAACAATAATTAAACTTTCGAGAATAAATTGTCTCACATTTCTAAACAGGATGATACATATTGTACTAATTGCTTGTTACAGTCAAACTAAGTGAAGCGTACCCCTTCAAGATTGCATTAATGAACTGATTATTTGAAACTTGAACCCGCTAGTCGTTTCAAGAATGCAATAATGAATTGATTATTCGAATATTGAACTCGCTCGCTCGATCCAAGAATACGGCTAACGGATTCCGTTTTCGAAAAATCAATTCACTGTTGCGACAAGTAAGTTTGAAACCTACTAGTCTTTTCTAGAATGCAATAGTGAATTGATTTTTCGAAAGCGGAACCCGTTAGCCGTATTCTTGGATCGAGCGAGTGAGTTCAATATTTGAATTATCAATTTATTATTGCATTCTTGAAACGACTAGCGGGTTCAAGTTTCAAATAATATGCTCATTAATGCAATCTTGAGGGGTACGCTTCACTTTGTTTGACTGTGAGATAATAATCAGTAGAGTCCATTAGTTGGATATC
>JAHPZR010004876.1:0-11432 GCA_019787425.1 Platygyra sinensis
TAGTAGTAGTAGTAGTAGTAGTAGTAGTAGTAGTAGTAGTAGTAGTAGTAGTAGTAGTAGTAGTAGTAGTAGTAGTATAGTAGTAGTAGTAGTAGTAGTAGTAGTAGTAGTAGTAGTAGTAGTAGTAGTAGTAGTAGTAGTAGTAGTAGTAGTAGTAGTACTAGTAGTAGTACTAGTAGTAGTACTAGTAGTAGTACTAGTAGTAGTAGTAGTAGTAGTAGTAGTAGTACTAGTAGTAGTACTAGTAGTAGTAGTAGTAGTTAGTAGTAGTAGTAGTAGTAGTACTAGTAGTAGTAGTAGTAGTAGTAGTAGTAGTAGTAGTAGTAGTAGTAGTAGTAGTAGTAGTAGTATAGTAGTAGTAGTAGTAGTAGTAGTAGTAGTAGTAATTTATTTATCCACATTTCACATATGAGTACAATTAACTCGTTTTAACGTGAACGTGCTATATAATATAAATACATCATAAAGTAAAATGGGAAATCAAGATATATATATAGGAAATAAATAGGCAACATTAAAATTAAGTGAATGAATGTGAATGTTTTCAACGGCATTACATCTCCTCATGTACTCTCTTACCGGAAATCGAAACTTTGCAAGAAAAGAAGAATTAATATATGAAACTATATATATATCGCAGCCCTTGCCTCCAATGCCGGCCATCTTGGGTGAGTCACTATACCACAAGGACAGCAACATGTTTCGTCTGCTCAACAAAGTTAAGCCCTGTTCGGCGGGGATAGTACTTGGGTGGGTGACCAAATACGAATACCCCGTGTTGTAAGAACTTTTTTTCTTTTTTCCCCTTCCTTTTCCAAGGCGATATTAAGGAGTGCAGAACTGCCATCCTTGTGTAATGTCGCTTCTTCTATTTATCAACTTTTTGTTCCTCATTTCGCCATGGCCGTATCTACGTGTATTTATTTAATACACGATCGTATAAACGAACGGGACATGTCGTTCGAATTGTCCTCAATTCTCGCGACTGTTGATCTTCCAAAACATTTAATCATGGCTTGAATCATTCGAAAATTCATACAGCCCATCAATTTTGTGACTTTCAGTGTCTTCTATTTCTTTTTCGGTAATCGAGTATGGTTTATAAACCTGTATGAGCCGGCACTTTCGGGAAATGAGACTTCTATAATTTATACAGGTAGCTTCTATTTATGAAAACGTTCGTGCGAGAATTTATTCAATGTAGAACCTTTCTTCGTGTTTTTTTACCGAGTCCGTAACGCTCGGTCCGCGTTTTATACCCGAGTCCGTGTTTTATACCCAGTCCGTAGTCCGTAGTCCGTAGTCCGCAGTCCGTGTTTTATACTGACCGGATGAATTCGCCTATCTGAATTCGCCTATCTGAATTCGCCTACTGAATTCGCCTATCTGAATTCGCCTATCTGAATTCGCCTATCTGAATTCACCTATCAGATGAATTCGCCTATCAGACGAATTTCCCTATCAGGTGAATTCGCCTACCAGACGAATCAAGGTAAAAATTAAGGTATAAGATGAATTTGCAGGATGATAAATTCAGCTGTTTGCTGAATTCAAGGTATAGTAAATTTGAGTAAGAGGTGAAATTATGATGCAACAAATTTCACTAAGTGACGAATTCACTAGTCTGAATTTTGACCCTAACAAAGCGCCATAGAATTTTGACCCTAACAAAGCGCCATAGCTCATTGGCTTAACTTACTGTGACGTTATCCACTGAATGCAACCGAGATGCGCATTGGTGCATTTCGGGTTTCCTGGTGGAAGACTAAATCTCCTCCCGAGACGGAACGGGAATGACCCTACCATGGAGAATTTTTTTTTACCCCGTCCTCGCAATGACAAACAAGTAATCAAAATATGTCAGTCATTTGTCATTTAAAATTGTTCATAGCCACTAAGATCAGAACAAGTAGAAATGTGTCATTGTTTGTGATTTAAGATTGTTCACAGCCAATAGGAAAACATGTCACAAACTGTGGTGCGGTCTTGTTTACGTGCGCACTTAGCTGTGGAGGTCAAAATGGGTAAGTGTTTCTAAAGCGATTCTATATAGCGCTCAAATGTTAAGACGTATAAACTATATATTACCAATCAGTTGAATAAGTGATTTTTTATATATTAGTGAACTGTTAAGACTTAAATTGTGGATCTTTCATATGGAAACAAGAAAAAACGTCATAAGAAATATCCGAGCGGTAACTTGCAAATCAATTATATTTGGCATCAATCGTTATCTGTTGGATTTTAAGAAACTGCGTGTTCATTAGTTAAACGAGAAGTCAGAGTTGATGTGGTTTTTTACCTTTTCAGATTTCATCAAAAGAGAAGAAGAAAGTGATAATTCAAGTCGTGAGTATTTTTTATTTTAAACTGCTTACAATTGTTTCGAACTAGTTGCTTCGACCAACAATTCAATCACGTTCATTATGCCAAACGAACAGTAAAAAATTCTTCCCGTCTCTTTTTTTTTCAGAGACAAATGGTCATGATCAAGAAAACAGTGACAGTAAGTACATTTTTGGAACTCATAGCAGCTATTTGTAGCTCCCTGTTTTTTTTCCTTTTGTGTTTTATCACATTGTAGGAAAAAATTTCATAGTTTAATTAAGCTTACTGTCGCGAAAAGAAAGTACAAGCCGCTCTTGGTAAAATGTTGTTTCACGTACATTTTGTACAGTCTGGCTAACTTACTGTTGAAATTCATTTCTGTAATAATATATGTAAAATTACTTTCATTTTACGCTTTTAGTGCGTTCTTCTATTTAAGACAAAGTATTCGTTTCAGTTGTTTACTCGCCTTGAAGTAAACATGTCTCGCCCAGTTCGTCTACGAAACGCGAGTGGTCGGCAAACGATGAAGAGATCAATGGGTAACATTTTTGTTTCAGATGATATATATTTACGTTGATAAGCGATGATTTATGAATAAAACTCACTTTTGTTATTGAGTGCATCAATTTTTGTTTCCTGTGTCTTGTTTCTACGATAGTTTGAGGGTTAGATTGAGTGATAGATCGTCTCTGCAATGGGAAGAAAGGAGCCCGAGAGTCTGGGAAAGTAGAGGGTGGGAGAACAAGGGCGGGAAACAGAACAAAAACGCAAATACTAATTTTTGTCAATAAGCAATTATTGAAATACTTCCAAAACAAAAATTCAAAATTTTATTTCACTGATTTCGCGTCTTTTCAAATCTCTAAGCTGACGAGCAGGCAAAAATTTAATGCTGGGTTAAAAAACTGAGACTTACTTCTGACAAAATTTCAAATTCTTTTGTCGTAAGTGTTACTTCAGAGCTCACAAAATACATTATTTAAGGCGTTTGCGCCCATTGCTACTGAGCATCTCAAGTGAGTGCGCACGCTATTCATTTGTCACGCGCTTGTCACGTCATTTTCAAGCGCTCGCAACGAGTCCAAAACTCAACAAAATATAGAGCTGATGACTTGTATGCGAATATTTTTGTTGGATGTACGGTGACCCCCACTTTTTTTCTCGGCAAATCACTTCCTTTTCTGATTCTTTCCATGTAATATACTAAAAAACAAAAAAGTCTGTACGTGGGAAGTTTTAATTATTTCTCATATACTATTCAAATAGGGTCAAATTGGTACATGGATACAGGTGTACGTAGCTTAGAAATTGTATTTTTTTAAGGCTAATTCTAGCTGATTTAAATGTCATATGTAGCAGAGATCTATCAAAAACATTTAGGGGGGGGGCCCGGTAGTGTTACTGTGTTAAACACATAACTTAGATACAATTCTTCAACTAGATATTTGCCGATAGTAATGAGTCCGGCCAGAATCGCCTCGAATGACTGGAAATCCTAGAAATGCTATGGTCTGAGCACAGGTCACCCAAGCGTAATATAAGGGTTTGCATCATTAACTGTGGCTGAAATATAAGCTTATAAGAGTTTGTATGCAAATTAAGAAATGACAATTAAGTCGTTAAATGTATGAGATATTTGTAAGATCAAAAAGTTTTCATACCCTTCACCCGTGAGGTGACAATTGATCACGTTCCCAGTTCTCTGCTGCGTGATGACGACAGCAAACTGATCAACTTGGGAGGTCCGCGCATCATTTTCGGCTATTTTGGCCGTCATATTTCAACTTTTTGTCCAGCTATTTTTGTGTGCAAATTTGACTCGTTTCTGAAGAGCGTTTTGTCGTCAAACTGGCCGAAGTTTCCTACCTTGTCTCTTATTATAACATTGTAGGGCAAATATATAGAGACTCGCTCAAATTTCGTTTAAACTCTCCGGGATGAGAAAAAATGACAACATTGATTGTTCGAGAGTATTTACTTGGTAAATAACTCATACATTTAACGACTTAAAATGTCATTTCCTAATTTCCATACAAACTCTTAAATTTCAGGCACAGTAGCTCACAGTTAACGATGCAAACCCTTATATTACACTTGGGTGACCTGTGGTCTGAGCTAAGCCTTATCTTCAAAACGAGTTCAGTGACCCCCGATTTTGTTTTACATTTTTAATCTAATCTTATCATTTTCTACCTGTAGTCAAAGCTTTAAAAAAATCTGTACGTGGGAAGTTTTTGGGCGTGAACGTCCTCAACCTGTTAGGGAAAAATAAAGGAAAAGGAAATGCCAAAAATAGCGCAGTCAAATAACTAGCATGTCTTGAATCTCGTAATGATAATTATTTACAAGTGATGGGAACCAAACAGACAAGGGCAGGAGACAGAAGATAAGGTATGAGAAGTAAGAGGTTCTGATTTCCCGAAGTTTATATCAAATAGTGTCTTAGAATATCTCTTTTCAGTGGATGCAAATCTGATCAGTTCTTTTACTGTTAGCTACCCATCGATGTGTGTGGAAAAAGGAAAAAATTATATTTTTCTTGATTTTATACTTAAAGGGGCTCAGTCACAGCATCTTGAGTTATTTTGAACATCGAAAAAAATAACCGTTAAATTGAAGGAAACCTAAAAATAACACTTTGTAAAGATAGAAAAACATCAAAGAGACGATAATAAACCATAAAGGAACAAGGATGGTTAAGGATGGAGAAGATTGACACGGATTGCAAACAACGAATTTGAAAAGTTTTGCTAAGCTTTTCAAACGTGACTGAGCCCCTTTAATTTCAAATTTTGTACTTTAATCTTTTACGTTTTCTGAGACTGGCATGACTAACACCCCTTATTTTGTCTTAAGTTCATCAAGATCTTAAGCTTGGCAAAATGTTACCTTAATGCACAGGATGTGAATAAGCCAAAATGTATGGGAGCAAGACTCAATAATGTAGTTCCAGAAAATATTCATACCTCCCCTACAGAATGGATTTTTTCTTACACCTTCCCATTTCTCTGCAAATTCCAGTTAAGCTTCATACATTTCTTTAAATTTTTTGGTCTGAGAGAACCCCCCCCTCCACCCACCAGGAAATTTCAATCCCCTCTGTGGGGGCAAGGATATTTTCTGGAACTGGACAATGAAAACAAAAGTAGAGGGTCTCTGACCTTCTCTTGAAAACCTGAATTTTCCATTTCTCTGCAAAACAATATTCTCAATGACTAAAATGCAACTTAATATGACATTATCATATGAACATCTCATCACATACATGCTTTTCGCATTGATTGTCATTATTTGGAGCTGATTGCCATGACACATCACACCCAAACAATTGATACATAAACGGGCTTTGTTAATCAAGTTTTGAGCAGTAAATATATTATTTGTTCATTAACTGCGCATTTAAGAAATGTGTTATTACCCTTCCCAGTAGACCGTGCACCCACAAATTTTTTTCCCACCTTCAGAGTGACGTTTTTGATGCCGCGAGTCTGTTTCAAATCAATCACGTGATACATTAAAATTCACCACGTGAAGACCTTTTTTTCTGTGTGGTGTCTTGACTTTTTCGTGCTACGCGATGTTCATTCACAACATGTTTATCTTCAAGAGGAAAGCTTACTGTGGCTTTTGTCTGCCGCAGAACTGTCCAAATGGCCGCAATTTATCAGGTGAAGATAAAATACGATCAGGAGAAGTTTGGAGTGTTTTTCTTTAGACGCAAAACGCCTGGTAAGCTTTCCACTTGAAGATAAACGTGCCGTAAATGAAAATCACGCAGCACGAAAAAGTCATGACGCCACACAGAAAAAATGTCCTCACATGGTGCATTTCAAAGTACCACGTGATTGGTTTGAAAGAAACTTGCGACATCAAAAACATTACTCTAAAGGCAGCAAAAAAATTTGTGGGTGTCGCGGTCTACTGGGAAGAGTAATATAGCTTCGAAAACATTACACTAAATCAATCTTTCATCTCAGGGTCAATAAACAAGTCACTATTCCCTTTCATTTTATCTTGGTGAATATTTACCAATGTTCATTCATTCTTCAGTGAGTCATTGTTAAATATTGTTTGCATGTCTTTAAAACATCAAAGAAAATTTTCTCCCAGAAAGCTCCATAAAATTGACCAGAAAATGAATCTCATCTAACTGACGACTCTCTGGTAACTTCCTATCAAGAGATAAAATAAAAAAAGGTTAAGGACCTGTGCACACATGGAAAGATTCTTGTGTGAGTAATATGCTTTCTATATTAATAACAGAAATATAAATGATTTGCAACAACAGTAATTAATTCACACAAAAAAAGAAATTTTAGATGTAATTTGGAATTGTACAAATTAAAGATATGAATACCAAAGAAAGAAGAAATCTGACCGTTAGAACTGTAAAACCACTCTACTGGGTGATTTGGATGCAGAGAGAAAGATTTTAGCTTAATTTACGGTGACCTCTATCCCAAAAATCAAGTAGAAATTTATGACATCTGAAGGTATTTACATTTTTTCTACATGTGTACCAAGGAATCGCATTTCAATCAGCATAGTAACCTGAAGTGGATAGTGGAGCTTTGATGTACTTTACAAAATGAAACAAAAATGAAATCATTCTTTATGTTATGAAATGAAAATCTGTATTTTGGAAAACAAAATTTTTACCACAATTGTTGCTAATCTTGCAATCTGATTGGCTAATTTGCTGTTGTCAATAAGAATCCATACCATGCTGCTTGCATCGATGTGTTCACGCAATGCCTTTTTCAGCTTGCACCCTGAAAAACACCTTTTAGCAATGTTACTATAATTTTTGTGGAAAAAACAAATTCGAAATGTGTTTTATCGAGGTCTGTATTCTTATCGACAGAAAGTATGCTTCATTATCCTTTTTACAAACATTTTTTCATATTGTTTCTTCATGTTTGCAAAAAAGTTTTGAAAGTAAAGTCTGATGCGTACAAGTACCTCATTTGCATAGTGCAGTGCGTACAATTTGAAGTCCAAGTCGGTGTTTTCAGTTGTCAACAAATCTCGCAAAGATTTCTTTTGTTATCTTTGATATTGTGGTAAAAAACAAATCAAATGTGGTTTAACATGGTCTGTACATGTTCTCTTATCGACAATGAGTATGCATCATTACAGTGGTCAAAATTTGTTAACTCATTCAGCTGTACCTTGCGAGTCCACAACATTTTCACCACTATGATGACGCATACCTGTAATCAATAAGAGTACAAACTACGCCAAACCATATTGATTTCGATTTGTTAAAACTGCACTTTGCAAAAAAAAATACCTGTACTTTGTGAAGTGAAATCTGCACTTTCCTCCAATAGAGCTCTTCTTCATGGTCACATTATCTATTATCCGAGACATAACCCTGTACGAGATGTTTAGTTTTGACAACAACTCAGATGAACAAACTGTCTCACGATATCAGTTTTCTCTACATGTACATCTTCATACCAAAATTGTGATAGATTAAGCGACCATTCAATCATCTAGCAAGGAGAAACTTTTCAGTTTTTTAAATTTGACTGCTATGCTTGACCAATTGAAAAGAAAGAAACAGAGAGAGGAATATAATTATAGTTTTTTTCTGGAGAAAACAAAAAAAGATGGTCTATGTAACAAGTAGTGACTTCTATTAACTCTTCAGTTACAGCGGCGATTATATTGGCATGAACATCTAAAATATGTCTGGAATGTTTATTGTGTTGTAACCAATCACAGGCAAGATCTTCACACCACAACAACCACAGGCAACGAACAGTTTCCTATCGATCATGGAACAAATTATTTTTGTTTTGTTTCAGAATACAAACTGTCTTATTAGGAATTTAAAACGCTGCTGTTCCCTAAGATCAGTGCTGAGGGACACATCCAGCACATTGTTGGAGTTAAGAAAGAAAAATTTTAGAAGCCAATGTGACACAATGACGATCAGCTTTCCATGTAATGACATATCATATGAAAACAATAAACTACTGAGACAATCTCAGATAGTGCAGAGTGTTATACAGGACTGTTAGTACATATTGAGTCATCTCCTGCCTAACCCTGCACAACTCACACTGGCGCAGTTTGCCACAAGAAAGCTGCCGAGGACTGCACGCTGCACCTGGATCCATCTGCCTGCCAGTGCCGACCTGCACCTCGAGCACCTAAACAGCGCTATCGAGCACTGCACAGAGCAGAGCAGCCCTCAGTTCTTCGAGGGATGCTTTGGACTTACGGGCATTCAGACTTTAGGATGTCCTTCAGCCACCAGGCAGCCACAAACAGCGCTACAACCACCAGTAAACACGTCTTAAACCTTACACGCCCGCTCGCCATCTTGCTTTTCTGCCCCAGTCCTTTTCCGTTTTCCTGAAATATTCGCCTTGATTGAAGGCCTTCGTGCTAAAAGGGCGTATATCGGTTTTTGGCCGATTTTCATTTTTTTCAGGATCGAGCTAATTTTTCACAGACAGACTTGTTTTGACATGAAACGCATCGTTCCGTAATTGTCTTGGTGAATTTGCGCTTCGTTCTCTAGAAATAACGTATGCAAAAAACTCAGTTTTGCGTGAAGCGGCATCTTTATGAGCAAATCTTTCGAAGGCAGATTTCGACGCGACCCGAACTTGAACGCTTACTGTTGGCAGCTTCGACAGCAAGTTAAAATTTTTAAATTGATGTTTTGGTTTGTGAAATAGCTAGAGAAACAGAAAAAAAAAAAAAAAAAAAGCGCCGGACCTTGTATCGAACCCGCGTCACAACAAAACAAATCCAGACCCGCTCTGTAGCGCGCCTTAATCGCTTGCACTAACGGAGCAGCACTAAGCAGCTATAACTGATTTGCGTAATTATACGAATAATAAAACTAAGTGAAACAAAAGGTTTCTTTTGTTTCTCGTTGAACAAAAGGTCTCCAAAAGAAAACTGAGTTTTTTTGCATACGTTATTTCTGGAGAACGAAGCGCAAATTCACCAAGACAATTACGGAACGATGCGTTTCATGTCAAAACAAGTCTGTCTGTGAAAAATTAGCTCGATCCTGAAAAAAAATGAAAATCGGCCAAAAACCGATATACGCCCTTTTTGCACGTAGGCCTTCAATCAAGGCGAATATTTCAGGAAAACGGAAAAGGACTGGGGCAGAAAAGCAAGATGGCGAGCGGGCGCGTAAGGTTTAAGACGTGTTTACTGGTGGTTGTAGCGCTGTTTGTGGCTGCCTGGTGGCTGAAGGACATCCTGAAGTCTGAATGCCCGTAAGTCCAAAGCATCCCTCGAAGAACTGAGGGCTGCTCTGCTCTGTGCAGTGCTCGATAGCGCTGTTTAGGCGCTCGAGGTGCAGGTCGGCACTGGCAGGCAGATGGATCCAGGTGCAGCGTGCAGTCCTCGGCAGCTTTCTTGTGGCGAACTGCGCCAGCGTGAGTTGTGCAGTGTCCAGATAAGAACTGCCAGGCGGCAGTTGGCCATAAGCTGGCTGCTCGGGGACTTATAAAAATCTCTGTGTTGTCGAGCAGGGGGCTTCCCTTGTCAAAAAGTGCTGGGTGCATCATGAATAATGCATGAGCTGCCGTGAAGTTAACAGTGGAAACGAAATGGCAGGTCTGCTACTGCCTGAAGGAAGAGGGCCGCGGCAAGACGAGCAAGCAACAGTAACAGCAGGCAGGAAGTTGTGGAAATGCCAGACAAAATGTTAAAGAGCAAGCGAGCGATTAATAAAATTAAACAATCAGAGCGAGTTTGACTGTTTGTTGTTGTATTTTTAATAATTTCTGGCGGAGTTTTTCTTGAAGTAAACAGACGCAGGGCACTTCGATCATGGAAATCAAAGTGTACAAACGAGACAGGAAAGAAATGACGAAGGAAATTAATTCGACAAAACAGGGCAGCTGGCGGTGTCGAAGGCGGTTCACCGAGGCATTTGCACGTAATCTTTAACATTATGAATGAATGAAGGAACGAGCTTTATTAAAGTGTGTCAGAGTGTTTGAATTTTAGCTGGACATTTGCTAATTGTGGAAACTAAACCCACATTCGAAATACAAAATAAAAACTATTGAAACAGGGATGTTTATACCAATATTCAACATTGATGACTTGTTTTAAAATGTAATCTTTCGGGCAATCGTGACTTTATACTGAGAAAGGCAACAAACTGCAGGGTTAAGCATGACAATGTGAAAAGCATGTTGGAAAACAACATTCATTTGGTTTAATGTCAAACTAATTAAAATTTGCTTTGCAACTTACGTTGAATTATTATGTTCGTCACAGCGCTTTGTGCGTTACTTCTTTTCCAAGCCTTAAGTTTCCCCTAATATTATTGTCAGGAAACTTAATCGTAGACAGGCTAAAGCGCGGCGCTATTTATTTTCGTTTCCTTTGGTGATCGTAGCTTTATAAGAAATAACACAGGCTGCATGACAATAAAACGAACAACACTCGTTCTGTTACCACCGTTTTCATTGATATACGCGACTTTGGAAAACAAAGCACCCGAGGAAACGTTTCCAAAATTTCTGTCAGTCTTGCGTGTTATCGACAGATCGGATCGAAATCCACCAATCACAGCCCGCATGACGTAAAGAAGCTGAAAGTCACACTAGTGGCTGTAATTGGTGGATTTCGATCCGAACTGTCGATAACACACAAGGGGCGCGTTCCATTCGACCAAAAATTCCGGTTTGACTTTCCGAATTTTCATACGTCGAATGGAACGGTATTTTCCCCAACGCCGGACCGATCTCTTTCCATTCCCGTGTGAGCACATTTCACTCGACAAAAATGCTGAAGGATCACGGAAAAGTGGCTGTTTTAAGTGTCGTAAGATACCTTCATAGAAATAAATTTAACAGATACCGGTATTCAAAATTCTTCCTTAATATCTACCTGACCGACTCAAACACCATTTTCGCGTGATGAGAGCAACTTGCGAACTTTTCCCGTGGGAAAGTATGCCCGGGGAGCATGCCGAAACAGAGCGAACTAAACCTCATGAAATTCGGAACGACCAGTCCACAATTTTCCAGAAAATCGGATCCTGACGTGGAATATAGGCAATCAAGTACAGGCTCGAACTGTGGCATATTATTTTGCATCCAGTGTAGTGT
>JAHPZR010004877.1:0-10000 GCA_019787425.1 Platygyra sinensis
CTTGCTGTAGGTGATATGGTAAAGTCCTCACCAGGCCCAGTGTCTCATACCTGCCGGAGATTTAAATTGGTTGTTGCTCTTCCTCCCAGGATGATAATTACGGGCTCCCATTTATACATCTGGGTGGAGAGAGGGATTGTGAAAGAAAATTGCCTTTCCCAAGAAGACATGGCGACGCCTTAGTATTTAGGAGAGCTCCATCCGGGGTCTATCCACCTAACCGTTTACGTCGCGACTGTGCTATGCGCTAGATAGTTGCTTTTTGCATAAAATCCGAATGCGCCGCTTACTACACTACATGTTTAACTTTAATCTGTCGTAAACTGATAAAACGCAACAGGGGAAAAAAAGTATGGCCAGCACTGCATGACATCCTGTCGCTTAATTTGTTATTTAAAAAGTGAGCATACGGAAGTTGACTCTCAACCAAGCTAGATTGCCTGGCATTACAAAGGGTGAATAAAGACGATTGCTATTTGCCACGTCACCGCCGAAAATGCAGCAGTTTGCGTGACCAAAGAGGGCAATGTCAACACCGTTTTCTATCAAGAAAATCAAGGCGAAAAAAAGAAATTGAAAAAAACTGAAAAGAAAGTTACCGCTGACGTTTCAGATAGCATGTTTCAGGAGTTCAGCAAACTACAGATAAGTTAGCATATCGCGAACTCGTCACGTACGCATGAATCGACCTGAATTTTCATTACTCGCAGCAACGACGCACTCACGACCAATTTATAGCTGAGCTAAGGATTTAATATTTTCCTTCACTTTCAAGAGATTAAAGGAAAGGGGCATGGCTCTAAATCTAAAGCCAGGTAAGCATTTCAGTATAGTAAGAGAATTTATCCAGACAGTCTGAAACTTTGCATATAGACTGGAAGAATGAGACTGCAATAGCGAAGCGCGCGTTTGACGTCATGACTCAGACAAGACTCAGACAACACAAACTGGAATGGTGGATGATTTTGAAGATTTCTTTAAGAGCAAAAGCCGGTGTTCCTTAAACACTTGTGAAACAAAAATTTCGCTTATATTCCCTGTATTTCCCTCAGAACAAGCTTATGTCGACTGAGTCTCGCGGGGAATTCAGTGATTTGCATTCTATTTTTAGACTTCGCGCGCTTCGCTATTAGTACAAGTGTATCTATTTGAAATCTCCTAAAGGTTCAAAGCGATTTTTCAAGCAGTCTCGCGAGAGACGTTGTGATTGCATTTAGAATGACTGCTAAGCTGTTTTCCTTCAGGCAAAGAAGTCCCAATAGGTGGATTATAATACGAAATGGGGCCACAAAGCTTGGCTTATTTCCTGATTTAATTAGCGCTTCATTACTTGGAGCCACAGGCTTGTTATTCAATTATCATGGTAAACTTGATATTGTAGTTTAGAGCAAAAAAGCATCCCATGATAGATTGTTATTAACCGGCAAGAGATGGGTTTGTTAGGTATACAATGTATCCTTGTTCACAGCCGCTCCATTGTCCCGTATAAATTTTCAAGACTACTTCCACGTGATTTATAACCGTACCGTTACCGGACCAAAATCTGATCGGTCCCAAAAAAACACATGAAAATTTGCTATCTAATGGCAAGTCTTTTCGGTTACATCTAGCTTCAGAGTCTCTAAAATCATAACTTAGAAGGAGAAAGGTATTAATCGAAATTAAACAGCTGATTTTTACCGCCACGCTTTGCTGAAACTTTAACCGGAAGTGGCCAGGTTAGTCATTTTCTTGTAAGATTTTTCTTGGTAAAAAAGCCTCAACCTTAGTATTTTTTTCTTGATATTACTAAACCAAGGGCTGAACTTTGCAGGGATATTAAGACTTTCCGATATAAAACATGGGCATGGAAAATATAAGGTCTGAAAACAGGCCATTTCCGGTTGCTTCCCATATGCTTCAAATAGGTCCAAGTTGACATAACAGCCACTGGCTAACGAACAATTCCCATGAGTTGATTTGTTTTACCCATAAAAGCTAATAATAGGGCATTACAAAGATAGTTTTCTTTTTGTCTAAAATTAATTGTACGTTGCTAAAAGAGAGATTGAAAAGTGGCCAAAATTGCACTGAAAATCAGCCTCTGGGGACCCCTGAGGGGCTGATATCCAGAACTCGGCTAAAAAAAGTTCATTGAAGCTGAAACTTTGGCATATTTCATAAGTCCACATAACAAGATTGTGTACCAATTTTAAGCAAAATCGGCCGACCCTCATTTCCAAGTCTGCCCCGGTCTCTCAGGCAGAAGCTCTTAATAGGATTTCGATTTTTTTTGGTCAGGTCATAAAAAGGGTAGGGAATATTGCAGATTTTGGTCCATAAATAGGGTTAGGGTTTTGGGAAGCGGGCCGCACACCCCCACCGCCGTCGCGTAATAATTTTGAAAATTTGTGTTAAAACTTCAGGTTCAAATACATGTGGATCTGACAACGCGAAATAAGTACTAAAACCCAAAATCCATTACCATGCTGATAGCTTTAGTAGATAAAGAATAAATGCTATACCGAGTAATTGCATTGTGACTAAACTTGATAGACAACAAATGCAAGGAATCGATGTTATGTGCTTGTAATATTTCGATATAAATCTTTATAACCCACCCATTAATTTTGATTGATTTTATTGGCTACTTTACGTCACGTGATCTAAATTGCCGGACAGGTATCACGCAATAACCCCGCCCGCGTCGATATTTGTCCTCTGATTGTTTCCGTCGAGGAAAAACAGTCAGCCCAAGAATTTCAACTTTTCTTTTCTCTTATTTAATATGGAAGGAAACCAAACTGGTGTTACTGAGTCTAGCGATGATTACATTAAAAAGCTGATGGCAAGTGCTGTTCCGGAAAGTACAATAAAGTCACCAAAATACGCTGTCAATGTCTTTGAAGGTGGAGAAAGTCACGAGTAGACTTTTAATATTTAGTCCTACGTAAATTTAAACCGATTCATTTTACAAAATAAAGATTTAATACAATGTGATAACTAACTATAAAATAAACCAACCGTTCGCGTCCGACTTTAGCGTGGAGGAAGGAGACAAAAATTCCAGTTGCACTTGAACCATGTTGAAACCTTTTTTACGCAGAAACCAGAAAATTCAGTGGAAGGAAAACCATACAGTCGCAGCTTGGTCTGAATGCTCCAGAAAGTTTTGCAAATTCGGCATGGTTTAACACCATTCTCTACTTCGGAAAGAGAGGCCGTGAAAACCAACGCGAGATGAAACCCCAGTGACCTTTAGCTCAAAACAACAACAACCGGCTGAAGTACTTCATTTCAAGCGAGAGAGCGACGAAAAATCAGTCCACCTTCAAGTGCTACAGATTTTACACATTCCGTGTTTCACAGATGTAAATTCTGAGACTGAAATACATTTCTTTCTAGTCAAGTTTATGAACAGTACGTCGGAATATATGAACCAAAGCGCTAAGTTTTCGAGTTTTTGATCCAAGGGGCGTTACGAGAATTAAATTCAGTTGACAGCTTGTCAAATTTGGTCCAATCACAGTGGAAATAAAGTTAGTTAAACCAATCAAATTTACTTTGCTCCCTCACGTCAATCACCGCATTCGCCATCAGATCACCAATGGCTTTTTTATCATCAGTTTACGAGCGGTTTATTGCGAACTGAAAATTAATGGGAGGGTTATAAAATAAATAAACCCCTTTCTGGCTTGCTGGTATGTCGGCTGATAATGTCCTTGGCTGAGAGATTGTCCTCAAAATTTCACATTTGCCCTCGAAGCTTCGCTTCTCGGCCAAATGTTCATTTTTCGGACAATCTCTCAGCCGCGGACATTATCAGCCGACATACCAGCCGCCTGAAGGGGTTTATTTACTAAATATCATCTTCGGACTAAGGCGGGATACAGGTAGCAGAAATTTAAATACTGCGAGATTGTACAACAGTATAATCACGTGAAAATGAAAAAACAAGGAAACGAAACAGTCAAGAGAATAGGCGGAGTTCCCTACTGGCTTTTAAGCCATTGTTCAGAAATGGTGTTAAACGCTTGATATGGCAAGCTTCTTTATTTAACAATTAGATTATGAGCTCGAGATTTCTATGAGGTGATAGTTGATGAGGCCGAAGGCCGAATCAACTGTCACCTCATAGAAATCGAGAGCGAATAATCTAATTGTTTTAGTAGAATTCTTACTAAAGTATTCAAAGAACGATTTCCAATTATTTCTCGACATATTATTACACTTTGAACCTTAAAAAGATCGTCCGGATTGAGTTGACAATTAAAATTGAAGTCGTGCACGCGCGCGCATCATTTTTTCAATAATTTCAACTTTTTTACGTCAAGAAACCGTAAATGTCCTTCGTTTAGTCTTGCCAGGATTTTAATTAACCATTTTCATCAAAATTTTTCTTCAAAGCTTTGGCAAAACGAAAAGACGTCGCCATTTCGTAGACGAGTTCCGGCCACTGCACACTAATGGCTGATAGTGTGCAATGGCTCAGCCAATCAGATTACAGTATTTGAATTAGTGTACAAGTAGAATTCTACTAAATAGTAATAGATTGCAGTTATTATTGCGATCTATTATGTTTGTGTTATCCCGCACGGTTTGGGTGAAAAATTCTTTGTTGATTACAGTAGTAGATAAAATGTTCTCATTAGTAAAAATATCCGATAAGTTGTATAAATCTTGTATGTGTTTGATATTATCACAATCGCGCAGATGTTTATATTTAGCGCTTTCTTTGTCCGTGAGTGCATGTTCTTGTATTCGGACAAGCAGAGTTCTGTTCGTTTTGCCGATGTACGAAGAATTACAACCAGAGTAGATGAATTCATAAAAAAAAAAAAAATAAAATAAAAAAAAACATTTGATTGGCTTAATTGTGGCGTTTTGTCCTTAGTGCTTGAGATGAGACACAATTTTCTGGTCTTCTCTTTTATTCGGATGTCAACATTCGGATCGACGAGACATCTCCGGAGCTTACGTTTAAGCTTCTTAACAAGTTGTGTTGTTAGGTCACCGACGAATGGGATGGTAAGCCAAATAGTGAGATGCTGGTTGTTGTGGGAGGTATCGTTGGCAAGATGATCTGAAGCCCTGTTCTGTGCATTTGTTGTAAAGCGATCAATTAATAGGTTGGCAACACGTTTAGGAAAACCATTCCACGATAAAAACTTCCTTATCAGCTTGAGCTCGGTTTTAATTTTGTTAGGAGTGCAGATTCGATGTACGCGGTCAACCAGTGCTCTGACCCAAGAGATTTTGTGTCGCCAAGGTACAAAGTTGTCAAAGTTAGTGTACTAAAACATTATATTTTAATAATATGGGTTAGCTTTTCCAGCCACGCGCAATATTTTGGCTTACCAGCCTTCGCAAAAAGTGCAATTTCAGGGTCGAGTTTGGCTCTTTTAGGGGCAAAATACAAAAGGCTGTCTGCATCGGAGAAGAAAATAAAAATCCAAACAACCTCAAAGTTACAGTTTTGAAACAAGTTAGTAAAAACCTTCTTCCTGACAAATTTTTAGAAAATCGATTTTTTTCTATCTTGCATAGGTATAGGTGATCGTTACAGCAAGTCGCTTTTAAATATTTTATTATATGGAGGAGAGTGTTTTACTGGGAACTAAACCACTCGTAGATTCCATACGCCACTTCATCTGGGACCCGAGTGGCTATTTTCCGTATTTCACCTTTGTGAGTGTCGTATCGTTCAATGACGTCACGATTCCCGCCTTTTGCTTTTGTTGAATTGGTCTCCATATAATAAAAAGAACATCACACGTTGGCGAGAAGATATGAATTTTATGTTTTCGTGGCGAGAACAATATCTGTTCTTGCCACTCGAACATAAAATTTATATCTTCTCGCCACCGTGTAATATCCTCTATGTATTTTTGCAGTTTATATGTTTACGAATTTTGTCATGCATTCATTATTTCCTCGTTACTTCTCCCTGTGTTCTCTCTCAGAGGAATTAAAGAGATCAAACTAATTTAGTGGTTTCTGTGACTGGGTTCCCTTGGCAGAGAACTCGTGAATTGTTCCTTATGCAAACATGTTGTATCAAGATTTTGAGTCTGAACTAAGGGAGAGATATATTTTGGAATAATCCTTGCCCTCTGAAAGATATGCACTAGTAACAGAATTCTCGCTCATATATAGTCAACACTGAAGTGTGTAGAGGTCATATTGAGAAGGGTATAAACTTTAACACTTTTTAAATTTCAAGATAAAGCACGGTCTAATTTTATTTAAATATAGGAGTCAAATCGGTATAGTTTCATGGACAGATTCGATTGTCGTTCGACTAGTTTTTGTTGACACGAACATTTTCACACTCTGACAGGGAGAAAGGTGAGGTCGTTGGCAAATTCATCTGCCACTTCGACCGGTCAGGACTGTCTGCCAGTTGGAATTGATCATAATTATTCAGACCTGAACTGTAGTTCAGTTATTGATTTCCCTCACCGGCTTTAACAAATCTTTCAAGTACATTCAAAGCTATTCAATTGCAAGTTGCTGTGAGCACTCTCGAAAGCTGGCAGGAATGATGGGAGCAGTATTCGATGCTTCTTCTTTAGACTTGAAATGCCAGCTTCGATAAAAACTTTAGGTAGACGACTTTACAACTGAAATATTACTCAAAATTATATAAAGCAGTAATTCATACGAATATTATATTTTCACATTTCAATTATGTGTCCGGCGATCATAATCAGTACAGGTTTAAAGCACACTTATTCAGGACTACTGACAACAGTCGGCAATAATTTACAATACTGATGCAATCAGTGAACATATTCAGCTGGAATATTTTTTTGCAGTTTATGTTTTACAGGATTTTGTTTCGATATATTGATTTCCTGAATTCGCCACCCAAAACATCTCCTTATTTGAAGTTTACTAGTGGAGTGCAGAAAATTCAAAATCCGTCAGTCAAATTTGAAGGGGCATCAAACTTTAAAGAATTTAAAAGATAGAACATTCCGGTGGCAAAGAAAATATTTCGAAGTTTGATTTAGTATCACAGTATCATTTCCCACGAGCAAGAGTCACAATTCACTGGCTACATCGCCCAGAATGCCGCGACACATCCGGGAACTTTTTTAATCTGAGCCGGCGCTAAATTCAAAGTCGATTAGAGAAAAGTACGAATAATAACAAAGAATACGGACAAAAAGCGGCCACCAGCCCGTGCGTTCCTCTGTTTCACGGGCATATTAATTCCTCTGGCTTGGTAGTAGCATATGGAAATTGTAGAGAAAGGATCAATTTATGATTTAGAACAAAAACTTTTAAGGTCTCTACAAGTATTATCAAATTTGCTTTGAAAATAGTCTCTTTTGGGAGCTTTCGTGTATGGAAGCTGTTCTTCAAGCGGAATATTTCGAAGAACTGATCAGTTAAGTTGACAGGTAGCATTTGGAAAAGTTAGTACCGGATGTCAGGAAAGGTCCTGCCAATTTTCGCTGGTTTACGACGCCTACAAGTACTATCGAAATGCAGTTTTCTGAAAGCACTCCTCAACCTCTGCAAATTTTCCTGTCGGAGACCGTTCGGCGGAATGGTTGACTGATTTTGAAACTCCCGCGAGAATTAAAACGGACCTAATTTTGAATAGTTATCTCACACAAACAATGGAAAACAATACTCGCTCAGGCGTAAGACGGATTCGAGCAGAAATGTAATTTATTTTTATTTTCCCCAGCGTCGTACGAATAGAAAAGATCTGCGTTGTCTTTTGAATCCTCTATCAACGTACAGACTACATAAACTGATCGAGTAAAAGACTGTGTCTAATTAACTGCTTTGATCGGTCGAGTAAGAGGAAAACGATAAAATAGAAGCAAGTCTCTCGCGCACCGCACCGATTTACTTCACACATCAGGCGGTTTGATCGACAGCTGCCGATTCATTGACGAGAGCAGTCGGAACTCCGAAAGCTAAATCTATGCAATATTATTCCGCGCATCGAAAAACTGGGCACTGCAAGTACATGTCGGGGAAGACAATAGCATTCTGGGCGATGAACGTTTTGGATTAGCAGCAATATATCCCTGCAATCCCAGTAAGACTTTCTATGCTAAGTTAAAAAAGTCAAGAAAGAAAATGAAGAAAAATTGAAATCGGAACTTTGTAAACAACAAGCTACCCTAAACTACAATTTTTTTAGTGATACAGTTAGCTAATTTAAAATCGTACCTGACAATGCAGTCTCTACAGTCTCTATGCCCACAAGTTGTCTGCACTACGGGCTCTGGAAGCTCTAAATAGCAAATAGCGATAAATTAAATCAGCTGAAGCTCCGTTCCTGTTGGATTCCATATTTAAGGTTGAGGGAATATACACTCCAAGCTGAGCAGTGTAGGTAGCTTGAGTTCGTGTAACGTCGATCGCGAAGCTTCAATATTTACCTGCAATGTGAATTTTATTATTTTATATTTCATGAAATTAATCAACCATGACTATAAACCATCCAATCAGGCCTCTCTCTTTTGAACACAGACCGTCAGGGCAGCAAGGTTTGACCCGCTTTCCCGAGCCTGCTGTGCGAAAACACTGCTTCCAATTTCCTGCCAACGCCGAGGTCAACGTCGATTAAAAAATAAAACCACGAGATTATGAATACCTCCATAATGTCACTTATATAGAGGTCGGCTTTACAATTATACCCATTAGTGCAATCTTATTTTATTTACCACATGGCAGTTCTGAAGGCTGGAATTCTGAGATTATCCGTTTATCAATATAATGTGGTGAAATTCGTCAAACACCGCGAATTCCGCGGTTTTTCCTTCGGTGCACTAAAAGGCCATAGCACATTCCTTCGTCCTCTTTACTTCGCAAACTTCGAGGAGTGCACTCCAGAGAATTTTCTCGCTACCCTACGCCTATTTCTGGAAACACTGAAGTTTATGGAACTCCTCGAAGACTCTTTATTTGAAAGACGGCGTGCACTTGAGTGCTTTCGGTCAAGTCAAATTGTACCGTAGTATAAGGGGTGCGGTTCTGCATTCCCTGGGTACCCTGCATCTGTCATAAACCGCCAATGTTAGTGGCATATTATTACAATTACAGTTATTTACTTGGTATTGCCCCATTTTACCTTTACGCCCAGCAGTGCTATGATGATTGTTGCCACCATTTAGCTGTGGCTTTGGCATGTTTACTGCGGCCCATTGGTTATATTAATTTTGCTCCACTGGGGCAACGGATCTCTTGTCCCGCCAAAGTGGATTTTACTGTACGACACAGTGTGTCATGTTCTAGCCGCTGTGGCATTGCTACCTGACATTTGTGACATTCTGAGTGTACAACCCTTTTGATCTCCTTTTATTATAGGTGCGTCCACGCTCTCGTCACATCTGTCAAGGTAAACCTTATTTCGGGGCTCTTACTTTTATGTTGATCTTAATTTTGCTCATATGTTATGCCTGCCCTCCGAGTCAGGCTCCGTTTAAGATCGCAAAGCCGCCTCCCCCTTTTACTACGGTTACTTCTACTCCATGCTGCCAATATTGTAATCTTTACCATTTTCTACATTGTTCAAATATTAATCTTCGATCCCATTTGCTTCGTACAAGCCATGCCACCAGTTAAAAGACCACGTGCAGCGCGCCCTACTACCCACGCAGCCAAGAAATCACGTCCCACCGGGCAGCTTCCAGAGGTTGATGTTCCACCCGAGAGGACCTCCACGCCGAACAGCGGTATGATCAACCTGAACTTAGAAGCCCTGTCCGCTTCTATCTCAGCCGCGGTCCAGCAGGCTGTGCAAAATGCAGTAACGTCCACCTCAACATCCTTGGATAGTCCATCGTTGTGCCAGAAACCGTGGTGTCCCAGACTATCGAGTACGAGGTGTCCGCTGTAACGTCTACTGCAGGTCAGGTTCCTTTTGATAACGAGGGTCACGACCAGTAACTGAATTCCGTAGTGTAGCAATCAGTTTGGCTGCAAGAGTAAGCTACAAAATCAAGGCCACGATCTGGGCTCAGAAATGTATAGACCAGGGTTCCTTATTGTC
>JAHPZR010004877.1:15000-17037 GCA_019787425.1 Platygyra sinensis
TGAGGTTAAAAATTTCTATGCCAGGTAGTCCGGATGCGATATATATTGTAACGATAACTGCAGAAATCCTATCGCACTCATTGGCTAATTTTCGTTGTCAATAAGCGAAGAGAGAGATGCAATTTTAATTTGTGCGACACGTCAAGGAGCGAGGGCAATTTGACGTCAGTTTTTAATGCGTCTGTCCTGTTATTGGCAATGAATTTCCTCATAACACTGTCAAAGTAGTTCAGTGATCAATAACAGGAAAAACGCATGAAAAGCTGACGTCAATTTGTTATATTAACACCTTTATATAATGCCAACAGAAGTTAAGGATAATTTTGTTTTAGGCCTACACCCTCCCTTGCATGAGTCCCGTACTGATAAGAGTGCATGACCCATCACTTAGCCATTTGTTTAGCAAGCCGGAACAATCAGAGACAAACTAGTTTTATGGTCAACATAGTCCAGTCCCTGAACTCTCCTTTCTACCCGCCCCTTATAGGGGCTGAACCCGGGTGGGTGAAACGAGAGTCCAGGATAACTTACATGCGCATGCTCAGAACGCCGCCATCTTTTCCCCTCAAATCGGGGGAAAAACCATATTGGAAGGACAGGGAGCACACAATCTTGCTGAGTAGGGAGAGAGTAAATAAAGGAACGAAAAGAATGAACAGTTTACCTCTGTCTCCTCTTGTTATCTCTTTTATCTTACGCGATTTTACTAGGAAAACCGCTGCTTACAAATCAGCGCTAAACTAGTACCTAGGCCTTTCCGCGCTCAGCAAAATTTCTTTTTTGTTTGTATAAAATTTGTCAAATTTTATACAAACAGAAGGAAAGGCCTAGGTACAAGTTTAGCGCTTCGGTGTTACGCAGGATTTGTAAGCAGCGGTTTTCCCAGTAAAATCGCATAAGATAAAAGAGATAACAAGAGAAGACAGAGATAAACTGTTCATTCTTTTCTTTCCTTTATTTACTCTCTTCTTACTCAGCAAGATTGTGTGCTCTCGTGTTTGGAAGTACAGAATTGGCTTGTGGCGCGAATTTCTGATTAGTAACATCCAAGCAATAATTTCTGCATTCAGATTGGTTAAAAACATGCCAATTAATTAATCCCAAATCAGTGGAATTTCACCATTGCCACGCTAAACCACAATCGATTTGTTTTTACCACAATATCAAAGATAACGAGAGAATCTTTGCTAAGATTTGTTGACAATTGAAATTGAAAGTGCACGCGCTGCATTATGTAAAAAAGCTACATGTACGCGTCAGACTTCCCTATAAAAAACTCTTGTAAACTCGCTCAACATGTAGAAACAATACGAAAAAAAATTGTTTGGGAAAAGATTAATGACGCGTACTCGTTGTCGATAAGAGTACAGACACACAAAAATACACATTTCGATTTTTATGTTGTTTACCACAATATCAGAGTCAAGGAAAAACTTTTTTCAGAGCGCGAGCTGAAAAAGGCATTGCGCGACACATTGACTCAAGAAGCGTGGTTGAGACCTAGTAATTTTTGATTGGTTCGTTTTGAACATGCGCATGCAAGTTATCCTGGGCTCTCGTTTCGTTCGCCCAGGTTCAGTCCCTATAAATGGCGGGAAGAAAGGAGACTTCAGGGACGACTGGAAAGTGTGGCCAACAATGCTGGATCCTTCAGGAAAAAAAAGGATAGGGTACTAGTCCTATAAGCGACAAAGCCAGAAATCGCTCTCTCAGCATCTGCTGAGTTTCTTGGCCCTGTCTTTTGATTTTCTTCATTTTATTCATGGGTCGAACGGCTGATAACGGGAAAGAAAAATTGAATTTCAGTTGCATATCAACTTCCAGCAACTTCTTGTATTTTTTTGAGGACAAGTAGGTAAAAATTGAAAAGGTGTAATGATTGTAGTCGTTCGGTCATACTGACAGGATTACACTAACCAAAAATTAAATAAATGGATGGGTTTTTCAATTTCAGTATTGAAATGAAACGAGTTTTTAGTGCAGAGTGCACTATTGGGATGGTTTGGGGGTTGACGCTGCTAACGCACTATGGCAATA
>JAHPZR010004880.1:2500-10000 GCA_019787425.1 Platygyra sinensis
TGATATATCTCCTCCTGCTCAGTGACCTGGCCTTTGAATGGCAGCGAGGCTGAGGGTGACCTTGTTTTGATACAGACCTCACTGCTCTTGTTGTGTAAATCAAATTGTTCTTATGCTAACCAGATGCGTTTTAATGACAAAACTGAGATGACTGTTTCAGAGCAAGGTCACCTCCAGCTTCGCTGCCATTCAAAGGCCAAGGGCCGGTTTCTCGAAAGCCCCGGAAACTTTTCGGGCCCGTGAAGCCATTTTTAGTTCACCTGAATCTAAAAACGGAGAACTATATACGCCTGAAATTTCTTTTATGAAAGGAACTTCTTTTCATATTAAGAATACGTGAATAAACCAGCTCTGTAATCATAAGGTTCGAGATTTCACTACGGCTTTCCGGGTGCGAAAACTTTTCGGGACCTTCGAGAAACGGGCCCCTGTGGTCACCGAACAGAGAACTGTAAAATGGTATTTTGGCCACGTTTGATATATCAATACTCAAACGGTTTTTTTTTGTCTCACAATTCCCAAAGGAGACTTGGATACAAAGAAAACACCACGTATCAAATAAAGAAGTTTCTCCTGAATGCCTCGTAGCCATGTTTAAATATCGAATATCAAACGTGGCCTTCTGAACCAAAAGTAAGGCTGAGAAAACGCGGAAATAAAATCGAAAAAATCTATGCTAATTACATGTAAAAGATCAGATATCGAAACACTTTCACTGTCATGATATCCTTTGTTTAAACGGGATAGATTAATGAGTTTGAGAACAGTAAATGAAAGCTCAAAATTTCTACCAGTTATTGTTAAAAAAGACTACAGTACTAGCAAAAAATTTCCGACGTTTAATTATGTATCTCAAGGAAATTAGTGGCTTTGAGGCTATTATTAAAGTTTTATACCATACTGTAAACATTCGTTCGAGGGTTACAAATTTGGACGGTTTTATTTTGAGACACACGTTCGTCCGAAACTTTTTGCAGGTAATGTAGTCAGTTTTTTTTCCTTGATAATTTTAATTGATCTTTTCTAGACACATCAAGGAGCACCTTAAAGACGACGCAGAGGTTAATTTAGACGAGATGAGTGATGAAGAACTTTATTTCTACTACTTTACACTTCACGATTATGACCAGAACAAAAAACTAGACGGTCTTGAAATTCTGTATGGCATCAATGATCACCCAAACGGAACAAATGAATACCCTGCATATAATACAGAAGAGGAGGGCGCGTTAGTGGTGGATAATATTTTGAGAAGAATGGACGAAAATTCTGATGGATATATCGACTATCCAGAATATACAAAAGCACTGACAGCACATCATGAGCACGAGAATCCTCATCCTCAGTGATTACCTACTGCGCATATTTCATACGGGAAGTTCTCTTGACTAGAGTCTCTGTTACTTTGGTCATGCGGTCGGCGAAACGGGTAGCACTGGGACGAGAATGCATAGGGGACGCATGCGCAGTTGAAAACATTGTATCTTCTCTGTTAAACCACTAATTGCACTGATAAATAATAAAATGGTTTTTACTAGATTTCATTTTTCCTTGTTACTATAGCTACTACCTATGACATAGACACTGAGTCAGTAAATATCTGTGCCAATCTTAATCTTGACCTCGCTCCCAATGTATGGCTTTCATAACTCAGTTGGTAAAGCATCGCACCGGTGTCGGGGAGGTCACGGGTTCGAATCCCGTTGAAGCCCTGATTTTTCAGGCTTCCTCTTTCCAATTGGTACCCAGTTCCTTTTAGTATAAGTTACCGCGCGCATTGTCTGTGTGTCGCTGATCAAAATCAACTTCATTAGGTTAGCTGTTTCTAAGGTTGCGAAAAGTGATATAGTGTAATACTTTACCCTGGGTAGGGTATTGTTATTAATGACATGGTTATACATTATGGGGAACCGCTCCGGCCTGGGACGCGGCCCAAGATCAAGCAAAAATAGAAGCAGACAGCTTGACAAAGCCTGACTAACCTCGTCAGGCGGGAGGGTGGGTCTTTGTCATCAACAAAACATGACCTGAAAGAATCAAAGCGATCGAAGACAAAGATTTTTGTTTTCGTGGAGTTTCTGCTGAAGGGTCGTTTTTTAACGGCTTCACAAGGAACCGTTTTAAATAAAATATTTATGAAGTTTCGTACGGGAAAGATAAAACTCTGAATTTTACTCAATTCAATCGAGTAGGCTCTTGATCTAGGTCAATGAGTATGCGAGGTTTGACTAGGTTGACTGTTTCTTGGAATTGTAACAGTTTTATTCCTTGTTTCTCTGTTTCAAAAAAAACGAGACCTCATGCAAAACTTTTCATATCACAATGAGTTTGATTTGCATGAAAATGAACCTGTTGACAGAAAACATTTTTATGTTAGTTGTCTCGCACAAAAACTTGTTTTGATTCATTAAGGTATTGTGCATATTTTTCGGGCAAGAAGGCCAGCACGCCTTCCCTCAAGTCTGAAGGTGTCTGTACACCAATGCTCGTTACATATTTTTATTCCTTCCTTTCAGTCACTTCAAACGGCAACACAAAGACCAGACGGACCTCAGCGTATATAAAATGAGCAATGGAGCGCTACATTTCTACTAATTTGCTTTACTTTCCTCTTACGGATCCATGCTTGAAACTAATAACTTTCCTGAGAGCACCGAAAATTGTACTTTACAAATTCAGTGCAAAAATCAGGATTGCTTGTTTATCAGGTCCTCGAGTCCATACCTCTCACATCCCCAGATCCCCGCACGTCCCCGAATCCCAACGCGTTCCCTTCCCACGTGCTCGAGTCCCCGCGTCTTCACGTCCCTGACGTCCTGCGTCCCAGTCCCCACATCGCCATCCCACCTTTACTCACAGTCAAGTCAAATACCCATTGCAAGGCCAATTGAACCTCACATGCCACTATTGAAAACCAAAAAGGGAACCTAAATTTGACCATAAGCCCAGCTATATACAGTTGGTGACTTGTAATTATGTTAAATTTGATTCTAACATACCTTTTCTCCAATAGGGAGGGGGGCTACTCCTTTATTTGGGCCATATAGGTACATGCTGTGGGATAGGGTATGGTTTTTGAGGTTCTCGGTCCTTGAATAGGGTATTTTTTTTTTACCCTTTTGTTACTGTGCTCCTGGTGTGGTCCTTAGATAGGGTAGCTAAATTGTATTAACTAATAGTGGAGTGTGAAAACGCCAACCTAAACAAAATTAATGTTTGGGCCTTAAAAAGAGTATCAGTTCAAGAACATTTGAGGCACACCCCTATCCAAAATTGGCAGGAGTATTGCCCCCGGGACCCTTCCAGTATGCCTCCGCGGCTATCAGGCCATGTAATTTGGCAAGACTTAGTTAAACCAAGTAGAATACCCATGGCAAGACCAAACAAGCCTGATGTACCACTGAAGGGTACCATGTTGGGTACGATAGGTATTTACCATAGCCAAATTCAATGACTTGATAACACAGGATATCAGAACAGAAGACAGAGTGAGTACTTCTGATTGGCTAATTGTGACAATTTAGGTATGGTGAGAATTGAAGGAAACAAGCTAACCTTTCTTGGCCATCATTAAAAACTTGGAGTTTTAGTTAAGCAAATGAAAGTTGTGCCTAGTTTTGGCCAGTGAAAGTAGCAAGGTTGTTTTCCAGTAAATCTATAAAACAAGTTGTAGAGATTCTTTACTCTAAATGGATATGTTCTCTTGTATGTACAACTACATGAAGGGTTAAATTAAGAGAAAATAAATAAATTGTCAACTGTATTTAATTGGGGGCACTGCAAATAAATAAACAAATATTGCAAATACACCAAAAAATTCTCTTTATATTGTAAAGGATTCCAGCTGGCTATTTACAAAATGCGAAATGGGGACTTCCATCACGATAGGAAAATAGTCATGACTGTGAGTAAAGGTGGGATGGCGATGTGGGGACTGGGACGCAGGACGTCAGGGACGTGAAGACGCGGGGACTCGAGCACGTGGGAAGGGAACGCGTTGGGATTCGGGGACGTGCGGGGATCTGGGGATGTGAGAGGTATGGACTCGAGGACCTGATAAACAAGCAATCCTGATTTTTGCACTGAATTTGTAAAGTACAATTTTCGGTGCTCTCAGGAAAGTTATTAGTTTCAAGCATGGATCCGTAAGAGGAAAGTAAAGCAAATTAGTAGAAATGTAGCGCTCCATTGCTCATTTTATATACGCTGAGGTCCGTCTGGTCTTTGTGTTGCCGTTTGAAGTGACTGAAAGGAAGGAATAAAATATGTAACGAGCATTGGTGTACAGACACCTTCAGACTTGAGGGAAGGCGTGCTGGCCTTCTTGCCCGAAAAATATGCACAATACCTTAATGAATCAAAACAAGTTTTTGTGCGAGACAACTAACATAAAAATGTTTTCTGTCAACAGGTTCATTTTCATGCAAATCAAACTCATTGTGATATGAAAAGTTTTGCATGAGGTCTCGTTTTTTTTGAAACAGAGAAACAAGGAATAAAACTGTTACAATTCCAAGAAACAGTCAACCTAGTCAAACCTCGCATACTCATTGACCTAGATCAAGAGCCTACTCGATTGAATTGAGTAAAATTCAGAGTTTTATCTTTCCCGTACGAAACTTCATAAATATTTTATTTAAAACGGTTCCTTGTGAAGCCGTTAAAAAACGACCCTTCAGCAGAAACTCCACGAAAACAAAAATCTTTGTCTTCGATCGCTTTGATTCTTTCAGGTCATGTTTTGTTGATGACAAAGACCCACCCTCCCGCCTGACGAGGTTAGTCAGGCTTTGTCAAGCTGTCTGCTTCTATTTTTGCTTGATCTTGGGCCGCGTCCCAGGCCGGAGCGGTTCCCCATAATGTATAACCATGTCATTAATAACAATACCCTACCCAGGGTAAAGTATTACACTATATCACTTTTCGCAACCTTAGAAACAGCTAACCTAATGAAGTTGATTTTGATCAGCGACACACAGACAATGCGCGCGGTAACTTATACTAAAAGGAACTGGGTACCAATTGGAAAGAGGAAGCCTGAAAAATCAGGGCTTCAACGGGATTCGAACCCGTGACCTCCCCGACACCGGTGCGATGCTTTACCAACTGAGTTATGAAGCCATACATTGGGAGCGAGGTCAAGATTAAGATTGGCACAGATATTTACTGACTCAGTGTCTATGTCATAGGTAGTAGCTATAGTAACAAGGAAAAATGAAATCTAGTAAAAACCATTTTATTATTTATCAGTGCAATTAGTGGTTTAACAGAGAAGATACAATGTTTTCAACTGCGCATGCGTCCCCTATGCATTCTCGTCCCAGTGCTACCCGTTTCGCCGACCGCATGACCAAAGTAACAGAGACTCTAGTCAAGAGAACTTCCCGTATGAAATATGCGCAGTAGGTAATCACTGAGGATGAGGATTCTCGTGCTCATGATGTGCTGTCAGTGCTTTTGTATATTCTGGATAGTCGATATATCCATCAGAATTTTCGTCCATTCTTCTCAAAATATTATCCACCACTAACGCGCCCTCCTCTTCTGTATTATATGCAGGGTATTCATTTGTTCCGTTTGGGTGATCATTGATGCCATACAGAATTTCAAGACCGTCTAGTTTTTTTGTTCTGGTCATAATCGTGAAGTGTAAAGTAGTAGAAATAAAGTTCTTCATCACTCATCTCGTCTAAATTAACCTCTGCGTCGTCTTTAAGGTGCTCCTTGATGTGTCTAGAAAAGATCAATTAAAATTATCAAGGAAAAAAAACTGACTACATTACCTGCAAAAAGTTTCGGACGAACGTGTGTCTCAAAATAAAACCGTCCAAATTTGTAACCCTCGAACGAATGTTTACAGTATGGTATAAAACTTTAATAATAGCCTCAAAGCCACTAATTTCCTTGAGATACATAATTAAACGTCGGAAATTTTTTGCTAGTACTGTAGTCTTTTTTAACAATAACTGGTAGAAATTTTGAGCTTTCATTTACTGTTCTCAAACTCATTAATCTATCCCGTTTAAACAAAGGATATCATGACAGTGAAAGTGTTTCGATATCTGATCTTTTACATGTAATTAG
Source organism: Platygyra sinensis (assembly GCA_019787425.1). NCBI lineage: Eukaryota > Metazoa > Cnidaria > Anthozoa > Scleractinia > Merulinidae > Platygyra > Platygyra sinensis. The sequence goes on from JAHPZR010004880.1 coordinate 8,585, forward strand.
CATAGATTTTTTCGATTTTATTTCCGCGTTTTCTCAGCCTTACTTTTGGTTCAGAAGGCCACGTTTGATATTCGATATTTAAACATGGCTACGAGGCATTCAGGAGAAACTTCTTTATTTGATACGTGGTGTTTTCTTTGTATCCAAGTCTCCTTTGGGAATTGTGAGACAAAAAAAAACCGTTTGAGTATTGATATATCAAACGTGGCCAAAATACCATTTTACAGTTCTCTGTTCGGTGACCACAGGGGCCCGTTTCTCGAAGGTCCCGAAAAGTTTTCGCACCCGGAAAGCCGTAGTGAAATCTCGAACCTTATGATTACAGAGCTGGTTTATTCACGTATTCTTAATATGAAAAGAAGTTCCTTTCATAAAAGAAATTTCAGGCGTATATAGTTCTCCGTTTTTAGATTCAGGTGAACTAAAAATGGCTTCACGGGCCCGAAAAGTTTCCGGGGCTTTCGAGAAACCGGCCCTTGGCCTTTGAATGGCAGCGAAGCTGGAGGTGACCTTGCTCTGAAACAGTCATCTCAGTTTTGTCATTAAAACGCATCTGGTTAGCATAAGAACAATTTGATTTACACAACAAGAGCAGTGAGGTCTGTATCAAAACAAGGTCACCCTCAGCCTCGCTGCCATTCAAAGGCCAGGTCACTGAGCAGGAGGAGATATATCAAACACGTGCAGTCTCGCGTGCTTGATATGATTACATGAAGATGAGAGCATGGACCACAACAAAATGATGTAATTTTTGGAGCGATCCTCTTTTCGGTGAGAATTTGCGGAGGTTTTGCAATGATCACGGAGGGTTGCCACATGAATGTTTTGATATTTTTTTGTGTAGAACTTCTAGAAAAAAAAACTTGCCAGATTTACGACACGACCTTTTTTTTTTACTTGGTATGACCTCATGGTATTTTAAATCTGAACCTGAGAATGTTGGAAAATTTAGCATGCAGTGTACTTGTTATTTGTTCCATCGGTTTAAAATGGTTTCAAATGTAATTTAAATCGAATTATAAATGTATTAATTCAGCAGTTTTTCTCGTTGAGAGCTTGAATTTTTGTGACACGCTTCTGCTTTCTTTTGTTATAAATTTGGACCTTTTGGCGGGATCCGATTTCATTGGACAAGTACAGAATGGAAAATAATATCAAAATTGCAGAACATCTGCTGTTTACCATACTGACAAATAGTCGGCAAACGCGAACATATCTCTGCTTTGTGAAATATAGGCAGATATACCTTAGCTACCTTTGTTGTGCAATTGAGATGTTTAATAAATAAATTGCTTGGTGCTAGTTTCATTTACGTTCCTTGAAGAAAAGATTTATCGCGTTGAAATTTCTTAGTTTTCCTTTGGCGATGGTCGAGTACCGTGTTCAAGTTAAGGGAAGATATACACTACTTACTCT